>JAAAPX010000093.1:0-130385 GCA_012656285.1 Aspergillus fumigatiaffinis
TCAGTAGACCTTGGAGATTGGAGCTCTGCGGAAGCTTGTTCACCACCCTACCTCATGATGACCCATACCCTAGATTATCATAGTAGGGGACAGCGACTCGAGAATCACGCGGGTGGAATATTAAGCATTTTGTAAAGCAGAATTGGTATATTAGTATATTGTCCGATATGTATGTATGACAGCAAAAATACGTAACTACTTGGAAGATCTAGCCCCAGGAATAACTAGTCATACAACTTTTTCTAGGTAATAAGCAGAATCTTACGTATAAAGACCCCATATCAGATTGACAAGGATAGCAATCTAGGAGAAGTGTGGTGTGTTAACAACTACTGATCTAGTGGCCATTTTATCTTTTGACTTAAAAACAATCAACATGGGTTTCACAGGGGACAAAGATTTAGTGGACATTGTCCCTAACAGTTATATTGTGGTTTTGAAACCAAACTTTTCTGAGGAGGATGTCAACTCTCACATTGATGCTATTTGCAAGTCTGAGCCAAACCAGGAAATTGCAGGAGTATCTCAGAAGATCAACTTGGAGTCATTCTCCTTCCGACCATCAAATACCATAAATACTACTGCATTGGGAGCGACGCCATCTGTACTTAGGGGGTATACAGGGACTTTCTCCCCCAGTGTGCTGCAGACAATCAAAAACTCACCTGAGGTAACTAAGTCATCTCTTACCTTATCTCCCTAGTTTTATAGTTTGTTCGCAGCATGATCCCCCCTACTAAACTAAACAAATCACAGGTTGACCACGTTGAACCCAATAAATATTTTCATATCCAAGATGCAGTGGATAAACCCACACCGTCTTGGGGTTTGTCTCGTATCTCTCACCGTGGCCCCTATAACCCGGGAAATAACAGATACATCTACGACAGTGATGAAACTGGTGCGGGAGTGACTGTCTACATTATTGACACGGGTATCAAGACAGATCATAAAGTATGAGGTGCCCACAGAAAAGAGTATAGTCTCTAATTATCTGTACAGGAATTTGAGACTGCAAACGGCTCTCGTGCTGTATGGGGTAAAACAATCCCCACGGGTGCTAGTGATTCTGACAATCAGGGACATGGCACACATGTTGCAGGTACCATAGCGGGTGAAACATGTGGAGTTGCGAAAGACGCAAAAGTTGTGGCTGTTAAAGTCTTTCCAGATCACTCTGGATCTACGGACACGCACACAATTATCAAGGGAATGGAATGGGCAGTTAATGATGCTCAGAGCCGTCATGATCTCGATATCAAGAAGACTGTCATGAACATGAGCCTTGGAGGAGGATATAGTCAGGTAATGGACCGGGCTGTTGATGCTACAGTACAGGCCGGGATGGTGGTGGTTGTCGCCGCTGGTAACTCCGGTGTAAGTCTAGATTTAAACATTTAGTTCCTTACCTTGCTCAACTAACTATTACTAGCAAGATGCTGACCTCTTTTCGCCTGCCCGCTCTCCTCATGCTCTTACTGTTGGAGCAATTGACGAGACTGATGCAATGCCATGGTGGTCAAACTGGGGCCAAAGTAAGGTTCCTGCCTCAACAAAGTTCTGTCTAACGGTATCCAGTCCTTGACTTCAATGCGCCCGGTGTGAATATTGTTTCATGTGGTATCAACAACAAGAATGAAACAAAAGCCCTAAGTGGGACTTCTATGGGTAGGTTCTATCTCTCATGTTCACCTTGGTTATATCCTAAAGAAGTTGTAGCCTCGCCACATATAGCAGGTCTCGCTGCCTGCCTACGCCAAAACCCCAAATACAGCGACTTCCACTCACTTGCATATGAATTGCGCCTCCGTGCAGAAGGGGGGTGTAAGCCATATACCGGACATGAGGTCGGAACCCCGAACCTCGCCGCTGTGAACAAGAGGGTTTATTAGGCATTGTTGCGATTGAAAGGAAGGATAGTTTCCTGTTTGATTCGCGCCTGTAAATATGAGAGATCATATGTAAAGATTAGTAGTTGTTGTGGGAAGAAGTCGGAGTGTAGCGAAATTGGAAGGCTTGGGTCGAAGGGCATGCGATGGCCGGATGGAGGTGAAGGGTTGCGGTTTCGGATACGCCCTGACTGAATGTGAATGATCGTAGAGAGGATTTGTCAATTCTCCCATCACATGTTGACCTGAGGCGCTTGTTCCTCCATGCTCTAAAACTTTAGGATAGAATTTGAAGGCCGTTCAGCTTCAACATGGAGCGTTAATCTGGTGTCGTGGCAACTGCGGTCTCCTTGCAACGAGACTCACTGCGGCGAGCCCCAGGTGTCCAGATCGTGCTGTGCAGTACCAGGACGGCTACTGATTCAGGAAAATCGAAAGCACAACGTCTATATCGACCCAAAGATAAATAGACTCAAGAGAGGATTAGAATTGCCAATTATCCCCATATTAAACTCTGCGATAGAGTTTCGCATAGTCTGCCACCAAGAGCGACCAGGGAGATAGTTCCCATTTTGAGGCGTTTAAGAGCCTGCACACCATTTACGAAAGGTAGAACACACGGCCGCCTCCTGTAGATAATCTGCAAACCCACCCCGTTCGCAGTCGTCGGCTGAGCTAAGATCCGTGGTTGATTATCATGAAGAGCGATCAATCACCAGCCGGGCGGGACATTGAAGAGCGATTGTCCAGTTTATCGCCCTAGTGCCTGCAACGAGACCCGGACTGGTGTTGTCGATTCGTCGCCTCTAGCGTGTGGTATGTGAGAGATGTGAGAGTTTTATATTGATCACGCCCAGACAACAGCGGGTGTAGGCGCAGTGTCGCTCGCTGATATGGTGTCGAGACCGGGCGATGCAGCATTTGCAAGCCCTGCGGCTTGCATTATGCGAAGCGAGAAGCGGATGAAGACCCAGTGACTCGTGCAGCGGACCGGCTAGGCGACCAAACTGAGCCGTTAGGTCTGAGAAAGGACAACATACCGGAGTTCGCACAATATGTTACGATAAAATCCGTAATAGGCCAGATTTACAATGGATATGTATAATACACTAGTGATGGTCATCTCTTGCTTCCCACGCAAGCGCATGTGGCGTCTTCAATTATGTTAAACTAACATGTAAATCTGCAAAAGTTCGTATGTCCTGTGTCTGATATAAGGGATACTGATATACGTGCTAGTTCTGACTGAGAAATATATCTTCATTGTACCATATGGAACGAGCCGGGAGCTCTGTCTAGCCATGACAACATCTCCTCTATTCTATGGGCTAGCCTAGAGATACACATATTATTTGTTCCCTTGCCCAGTTCGATTGTTGTTGCTTCAAGTACAAGTCACTGCCTAGGGATATAAGTTGTCTTCGTGGTCAACTCATGCATGATTATTTGCTTAGTCGACAGGTTATCCACCATGACAAGTACATCCATTACCAGAGCACAATGTGCGAAAGTCAGAAAGGAGAAGCGTAATATAAGACTGCCAGGATTAACATAATCATCTCAGGAATCATTAACGGAGTCCATCGGGGCTTCCAGCCCTCGTTATATGGCAATCGCTCCTCCTGGAATACCGCTTTTGCGTATTTGACTGGGAGGCCATAGAAGATACCCTCACCAAAAACACCCTGAAGTATAGCGGCTTCAGCACATGCCACTATATGGGTACGATAGCTAAAATTTAGGTCCTTATTCTTTGCTTTTTGCTCTTGAAGCCGCTTCTTGCGAAGCCCCCCAAGATGTGAGAGAGAGAAGGAGTCTTTTTGCGGATACCCAAGAAACCCTTCAATTAAGCCTGGATGAGGATTGATACAGTCACCCAGGGCGCGATCCTCTCTAGAAAGAGAAACGTCGTGTTCCACCGCATGAGGGCGACCAGTTTGATCCAAATTCAGGACGGCTATCCCAGAGTTGTTTACCTGTCCTGGGTTACGAAGGCCACGATGCGAGGTTTCGTCATGGACAGCATAGGCAGCCTTGACAAGGGCCAGCCTTATATCGATGCCGACACCGATATGCTTGAGGGCGTCCTTCAACTGGTCAGCCGTAATATTACGGCCGTCGCGGGCAATCAACCCGTGGTTTGCAAGGGCATTAAGAACAGGGCATGGAGATCGTGAATCTCCAGCACCTGCAGGGTGAAATTCGTATTTCTTTGCTAGATATGACGGCTGAGTCATATCTATAATGCCCGCTTTTTGTGAAAAAGAATAGTTAAAGGCCCAGTGGAACTGAGATGGTGATACTTTTTTCATCTTTTTCCATCTTTCACGGAGTCGACTGCATCCTTATAATGGTTGCGCTCTTGTCGTGACATGTAAGATCTGGCTCAGGTGGCTGATGGATCAATTAGACGTATTCTAGACTCAAACCCAGGCATGCGAGATTATTAGTTTAGCTTTGCATTACTTGGCCTTACTAGAGCTGCGGATGCGTGACATGAAAGTTAATTTATGCTTTCGAACTTACTTCTGTGTTATGTCATTTATTGATCCAGACTTCAGTGGGTTTAAGTCGTAAGAGCGCTCAATCATGAGGACGTAGGTTATCTCATATAATGCGCCACTATAGTGCCATAGTCTTGATATATTGTATTCATACATTTTTCGGTGCAGTTAGGTGCATAAAAAGTGAATAAACCTTGTTGAAGGAGCACACATTCACCTATGCTTTCTACAATTCCAACATGACTGCTGGCCCACAAGACGGCAATTGTGTCGCCAGACCTCAAGTATAGTCAATCTATAGATATAGGATTGACCAATGGTGTCAAGATGAAATCTAACTGCTGTTGTTTCTGTGGGCGGGAAAGAATTCCAAGAAACCTTGGAATAAGCAGGTAAGTGGCGTTGCAGTGGCGTGACCAAAGGTCTGTGAGCAACCAACAGCTTGTGTAGACACTATGTTATGTCCAATCAAAATATGTTACCCAACCGTACAAAATATAGCAACAAGTTGCGTGCAGAACTCGGGCATCATCAGAGAGTTGAGAGGTGAGCCTCGCCTAAGTAACAACTTAGGAATCAGTGGTTTTAGGAGGGTAAACCTGCTGCTGTACTGTTAAGCTTACCAGATACCACACCCTCAGTCACAGCATGTTGTTTTAATTTGTTAATTTCTCCCGCCAGTGAAAGAAAGAATAAGAACAATTAGAAGTCTGGAGTTCTCAAGAAATTGGGTCAAGCAGAATTGTGTTTTCCTCTACATCGGTCGCTATGCTTTTGCTCTACTATAATGTCTAGTATTGTATATCACAAACATACTTCCAATCGTTTCTCGTAATTTTCCTTGATTAGAACAATTTCCCATTTGCGTTTAAGTTTACGGCATACTCCATGTTAATACAGTAAATTAAACTTCTCTGGTTATGGATATGCCAACCCAATGGGTAGTAAACCCCATATCACTTTCTGACCCATTTAGTTACTGAAAACGGCCATAGCACGCCACACTCCCAACATATGCTTGCGCTCCAGAACTATAGTCATTGTAAGGATCCAGTAGCTTCAAGAACTAAAAGAACTCTATACTTACTGGCCTAATTAGATGTTTGGGAGGAGGGGCCGGTGTAGTGACCAGAACAGAGGGCAGCGCCCATATACCAGACACCGACCAGTTCCAGAAGAGCCGTCTAGTAGGCCATCAGCTTGCTTCCCGGATATCTATGACCTAAGCTTGCCCCATCTTGCTAATAGTAGATCATCTTTGGAATCTCGATTCTTGGCCTTTTTCATACCCGAGCATCGAATGGCGTAGGTACGCTCGTTGCAGCATGGGACAAGATGCATCCATATCAGTGAATTTTATATAGAACGCTGACTAATGACGCTTCTAGCTGCTTCAGAGTATCCCTCAGTCTTCTTTGTCACCAGATTGGCAGCTTTTAAACCTAAGTAAGTTACTCCTTGCTCCCATGTATATGTGACCAGAAATCCTCCAGGCTCAGTTGGGCTCGAAATCGACAGCACCAAGTACGCACACTCACAGAACGTTTTTGCCTCGCATGAATTTATACATATGTTCCATCTGTCCATAAAAGGGCCATTCTTATCATGACATGTTTTGTTCCCCACATTTACTCTTCACCCCTCATTGCAAGGCAAGCTGCCCGTTTGCATCTCTGATCAAGTGGAAGGTCTGCCAGTGTCCTACAGGAATGTTTGCAGTGGGTGCAACAAGGGCAAGAAGGGCAAGAAGGGCAAGAACTCCTAGATAGTTACAATGACAATGTCTTATTGGGCTATGTTGCGCCTGTCTCTCTTTATTCATGGCAAGGTGCTGTTTGCAAGAGCATTTGTTACATTCTTCATCATTACTACTCGATTGACAAGGACCATCCTCATAAGAGAGGAGGCGATAAGTCTAGAACAGGTAGTAAAAAAAAGAAGCTTCACAATGCGCTCATTTTGCTTACATTCTGGAGAAAGGCTAACTTGTCTACTGGTCTGGGTCTAGGTAATGGAGGGTAGCTTTTCAGTTTAACCAGTCGTCAAGTCTCTTCAATAACATTTTTGGTTCTACAGTCCTTACCAAGATACAACTATTTTCAGAATTTCATAATAGCAGACGTGGAGCCGGACTGTCCGCCACTTCAGATTCCTACCTTCATTTTTTATGACTTTTGCCGCAAACAGTTTCCACCTGAGAGGTGATAACATTGGGAGACTGGTGTTGAATGCAGAGTCAACCAAAACATACGTATTATCCTCTCAAAATATCTCTCAAGCGATCCCTTCTTTCGATAACTAACATCGTCTTCCTCATCCATATCCTATCAATCGATCAGAATCTCAACATACTTCATCATGGCCGTACAGTGGGAAGTCTTTGAGATGAAAGTTGAGACCAGCTCAAGTGACCATGTCCAAGATAGCCTTTTCGCCAATGGAAGAATGCAGGTGCCTGTTATTGTGTCAATTGAAGCAATCAACCCAGCCACTGGTACAATCCACAAGCTAAGTGAAGAACAACTTAATACGATCGAGCTTGTGGACTATGATTATCCTACCATGCAACTGCCGACCGATTGGGCTTACTCGGACGAGGAAAATGAATTCAATCACGTGTTGCCGGCAATTGCGAGTACTGAGACGCCACAAGCCGAGGTTTCCAATCCAAATGCGAACCCTCAAAAGAAAACCTGGTGGGTTTTGACCTGGAAAGTTGAGAGAAAGAACATCGGTGCACGCATCAAGACTCTCAACGGGACCGTCCATCACACCGGTGGTGGGATTGGTCATTCCGATTCCCACGTGACCATTATCGGTCAATCTCCAATACATTACGACATGAGTAATGTCAGGTTCGACCGGGAGGATAGGATTATAGTGTACATTGGAAGTTACATGTGTGAACAGTACAATTTTTATCTTTCAAGCGCCAGACATCGATTCCAAAATGTCGAAGTAACTAAGGGGAGCTTTTTTGACCCGGCGACTGATCCACCGATTGATCGATGTTACTTGCGGGTTTCGTCGCCGCCCCACCCGAGGTTTCAGCAGTTCAGCTTCCTGCACTACTTGTGGCCAATGGGCCCGCAACAAACAAGGCAAGTAGGTAACAAGAACGCACATACCAATATTACGATCAATCAACGACCGGGTGCCCTGTGTTTCACCTCCTTCTCACTTACCGGACGACCTCCATTATACGGCGACTCTGCTGGGTGGTATGAAAAGCACTTCAAGGTATATGATGAATATGGCAATTGGGGGCACTTCAAAGCAAGCCATAGCAACGGCTTTGTCGACATTACCGTGTCCGCTTTAAACGCGTTCTCGGATGGAAAAGTCGCGCCCAGAGAGGCATTCACGCCCATCAGTCCCCAAGAGGCCGCTTCCATTGATCCTGGAAATTGAAAAGTACGGAGGCGTGCACCAAAAGTTGTACATCTCGGTAGAAACGCTGAAGTCCGGGACTGCCTTCTGAACGAGCTGATGAAGAGTATTTTGGCCAGCCCAAGCAGATAACTCAAAAGAAGTCAGACCAGAATCATACACGAACGAGTTGTCTCCTAGTGTTTCTACGCAGATGATTTCCCCAATCGCGTCTATCATGGGTTCAGTAGTTTAGAGCAAGCGCCTGACAGAAATCACCAGCGAAACAACAGAGCTCCTGGAGTTGTGATTCCACCCGAAGGGAAAGGGCTTTGAATATGAAAGATAAAGTCTCGGATAAGTATTCTTGGCCACTCCTACCAATGCTCACTTTTCTAGTCTCCGTATGATTTTGAAAATAAGCTCGACACTGTGATCCTCTGATCGTAGATCTGAAGCACTTTGTGATCACACGTAGAAATGAGGAGTAATGGAAATGGTTTAGAGACGGTGTAGATCTGATATAACATCCTGAAAGTGTCCCTATCTTCCAGTATCTGCCGGCAGACTCGGATAGCTTTTAGGAATTCTCGACATATAGTTATGATTAGGGTTTGTTGATACAGCATCGACATGAGAGTTACTGTAAATAGGTTATTGAGAGAATTGTCTTATGTCTAGGATTGAAAATCCATGTTACTCGCAAAGTTTAGGGGATGTGGCGTGTCTTTGTCACTCAGTTGCCTTGGAAGTCAGCCTTGCTCAGCCACGCCGGACAGGGTTGACGAGGCAGGACAGGGTCGCTTTTCTATAAGTACTCGCCTCATCTCATACTCTGAATCACATCTTTGGCTGGCTCAGCACGATCAGACTCTGTTATCATACCATCAGTCGATAGATATGAGGTGACCGGTCCGACTGGTATTCTCCGACCGAGAAACTTCGAATGAACGCTGCCCAACAGTCCGATGCGCTATGTCTCCCATATGGGATCATTCCATACTTGAACCATTGAGTTATTGCATTGTTCAGGCTACTCAGTCACTCAAAGTATTCATCCAAAGTTGGATTCCTAGCTTAATCAAAGTGTTGATTCCTACTTCCCCTTAGTTATATGTCTCATTCTGCCTGGTGGAGGCTGGCTTTGAGCCGTGGGAACCAGGCAACTGGACAGCGTCAGGAATCTAGCTGCTCGCTCGATGGTAACTGTCCAGTAAAACCGCCATTCGTTACAAGCTGTCATTAAACTCCCAAGAACGGCATATTCCAGTCTCAGCTTGAGTCCATACGCCACTGGTTTGAAGAAAACCTGTAGAGAAAATAGGCCGGCATATTGAAAAACCACGACCACCGCGTCCAGCAGGAGGATCACGACGTTTATCAACAACAACTGAGTAAGAATTACTCGATGAGCAGAGCGTTGTGGTCGAAGACGCAGCAGCCTACTGGTCTCCCATATATATATTCCTGAGAGAAGAAACTCCTGGAGACAAAAACAGACCAACTGGATTCGTTCCGTTATGTTGTATCCTTTCACCAAAGAGGGAGGTGGGTTCGGTGTAACGGCTCCATACAGGAGCACTGTTATCGGGATCTGTAGACAAATAGCGTCGGTGATAATGAGATAGAGGATCGCCCTAAGGAGATTAGGCCGATGGAGGACGAGATGCAACCGAGACCATAGCACGATTGAGTGGCCAGTCACCATACAGTACCAGCCGATCAAGATGACAGTAACGGAGACGTAGGGAGAAGTCGTAACGAAAAAGAAAAGGATGAACCCCAAACAGTTCACGATGAGGCCACATAGAGCTACGAGGAGACTCCAAAAGTAAGCTCCTTGATAGCGCTTGAAGGTGGCGAAACAGAGGATGATGAGCTCAACAGAGATGAACAGCGTGACGCTGGCAAACGCCGTGAAGAGAAACTGCTGCGACTGAGTAATGATGAATCCAGTGACCTCACTGGCAGTCTGCGTGGCTGGCATCTGGAATGCATGATGCCTTGTGGCCTATAGATAGGAGATGATATCCGTTGCTTTTAATGCAGAAAGAGAGGATAAGCCTCTCATTCTTATGAGTGTGCTGACTGTCTTGCCTACAAATCACTGACTGGAATTGTGAAGGTAAGCATAGTTTGGCCCTCCAAGAGGACCTCATGCGATTTTTGGTTCCTTGAGGATTCGCTGCGAGCGCCGTGGGGCGGCAAAACCGAGAACCGCAACTTGTGCTGAAAACGGCCGCCTCGACTATGATAGGCTGGGACGGTGAATGAATAAATCCAAATCCGAATGCGAGTCCGGCGGGGAAAAGGAGTGGATGGATCATTAGAATAAGCTTCGATAAACAACATTCTACACGACAGTCAAATGGTAATCATTTCACCTTGCCTCACGCTACAATAAGATTCTACTTTTGCCACGTCAATCGAGTATGGAGCACAGTACCCTACCCACCACTACTTTCATCTCGCCGAGGAGCGATATAGTCAATCAATATTCACTAATTTAGCGTGGATGTTCTCTGTATTTGAGGAGATATACAGGAGACATACAGGAGATATATTCAACTGGACATTTACTAATAGATTGTTGTACAAACACGATTCAAAGCTTTTAGACACAGTAACCCAATCCCTTTCATCCTGACAAGTCATAGCTCATTTCTGTTCTCGGGAAATGGATATCCAACGAGCTTCCAAGCTTCCCTGATCTTATCCACATGCTCACCGGCATTCTCAATGGTAAGGTCGGCAAATTCCCTGAATGTAGCATTCGCGCGGAGCTTACCACTGGTCAGAGCGCGGTACCAGATAGGCCCAGCACCTTCCCACGCATATCCTCCAATCATAGTAGCGGCAAGGACGAAAGCTCGATTTGGGATGCCAGAGTTGATATGAACACCGCCCAAGTCATTGCTAAAGGGGAGCTTCTTAAAATCGCTCCAGTGCGCGGGCTGAGGATCTTCTCCTACTCGATCATCATTAAAAGCCGTGCCAGGATTCTTCATGTCGCGTAGAGCCCTGCCATTGACGCCTGCAGCCCAGAGTGTCTCCCCAATAAGCCAGTTGGCTTGGTCAACGGTCTGAGGGGGTTTGGCACTGAATTGTTTAACCATAATACCGAAGACATCTGACAGTGATTCATTAAGAGCACCACTCTGAAATTTGTACGCCAGAGGGCTTGTATATTCAACCACGCCGTGGGTAAACTCGTGACCAATGACATCGAGCTCATCTGTGAAGCCATCAAAGATAATCCCGTCTCCATCACCAAAAACTAAGTGTTGGCGGAACCAGTAGGCATTATATAGGTCTCCAGCATGTATAAAGCCCTCAAGCTTCATACCATTATTATCAATAGAATCTCGCTGGAAGACTTTGAAATAGAAGTCGTAAGTGTTTCCAAGCCCAGTGTAGCACTCATTCGCATTGTTAGTTGGATCTTGCTCATCAGTGAGAAGTTGTCCACCTTCCACAATCAGAATCTTGTCATGGGGAGGAGGATCATCACGTGATTTCTGTGCATCGTAGACTGTACGGTTTAATTGATATACAGGCTCTGTAACTGTTCGATGTTTAGTACTGTGTGCAAGTATACGGCGGGCTGCCTCCCGTTGTTATTCCGTCACAGCGTTTTGAGCCAGTGATTCAAAGATATAAGATGGAATAGTACCTTGAGAAGTTTGTTGCTGCTGAGCCGCTGCGATACTCTCCCTGTGCTGGATACGAACATCCTGCAGTTGCTTGGTTTGTTCAATAGTGGATTGGCACCGATTGATGACGTGCTGTGGTGCCAACCTTTTTTCAATGATACCCTGCAGTACATATTCTGGAATGATGCCACATGAGGGAGCCATATTCATGTACTTCTGAAATGAGTTGCCAGATAACCTTTCGCTAGGCTTAAAACCCGTAGGAAGGTAAGATTTCGCTGATCACTCGGGACGGTTCTGAAAGTTGGAATAAAACCTGCCCTCGCCTAAGAATAGCATGTCTTTAATATATGATAGTGCTTATATTAATCACACTTTGCGATATGGTCACCTGGCCCTTTCCCATTTGCATCATTGTAAGGTCATTCTATGTCAAATGACCTGGGTAGTCCAGTGTGGCAATCGAGCTGGCTGTTCTAGACTCCCTTGATAGAAATGTAATATCCTAGTCCTTTAGCCACTGCTTCCCTCTTAGCTGCACACTAATGGTCCCATTCGAGATGTCCATGGAGTTGCGCATGCTCAACGTTACGCAACGCTCTAGATGGCGTGATCTGGATGGGCAAGGACGGACCCTATGCAGAATCATGTGGCCTTTACAAATCTTGCCGTTGTCGCGCAACTTTGTGGTTTTCAGTTTGATTTGCTGGATTTAGCATTCGTCATACGCAAGATTGCGTAAGAGCCACATTAGTTATAAGCTGTTTCAATCATCGTCTCACCTACAATTGCTTTCATTAAGGAACAGAACTATAAAACCTTGACCTAATGTACGTACAACCGTTTCACCTCAGCTGAATGTGAATACGAAGTATCGTAATATATTGTATTATCCTTTTTTTTTTTTATCTATTTTGAAGGATAAGCGTTCATCTGTCGATGTATACGACGGGTCAACGAAGGTTCGGATTGAGTTTTATTCTTAATTGAGTTATCTAGAGCTCAGATCGGGCCGCATGCGATTGCGTCAGGTGCCTAAGTACTGTCTGCGCGTTTACATTCTGTGGTTGAAACCTTGATCTGCTCCAGGCCGAGTCGATAAGCTTCCAGTTATTTTAGGGTTTGCATCTGCACATGAAATCTAGCTAGAAATCCAGCCCAGAGGGAAAGGATACTGCCTCATGGTAGGTGCCATATATGTACATGTGAGTGCGTCAGCAAGTTGAAATAAAAAGACGCTCTGTGTTGAGTGCGAAAACCGCATCTCTAAGCAGTTTTCTGATGATTCTTATTATCTTTCTTAATGGTAATGCCTCAATCAAATGACCTATGATATAAGCACATTCGACAAATGACACTGCAGGGTGGCTAGAGTTCTACATCTTTTTTTCCATACGCGGTATTATAACACCCGCTGATATGGCATGACCATTCAGAAACTAGCCCAGACTGGTTTCAGTTGCTTGGCCTCTGCGGTAGTTAAACGCTACTCTCACACTATTTTATTGAGGCAACGGCCCAGAACTAAGACAATTACACCATGGTGACTGAGCTCAACCACGCATTTGGGAAATGTAAGGGATGATTATCCCCCTCACCAGATACTCCCCTAAAATAGATAAACTACGTCTGTTACAGCAACCTCGACCTTCGCGTTCAGTCACCCGGACAGGAGACAATCTCATGGAAATTCATCTGAACCTTGGCTATCCCGTCACCAATTAAAAGGAAAAGCTTAATTTCAAGTATAAGTAAAGCAGCCACCGATATTTATAATATACCGCGCAATAGCTCTTACTAAGTTTGTAGTTTCTTACTGATATTAATTGCAGCTAAACATTGATCAAAAGAACTAGCAGCTAAATAGCAACTAAATAACACAGTGTTCACAATGTTGTCTGCGGTGGAAGTAGTTGCTAAATCTAGCAAATTAAGCTAAACTGAGAGAGGTTTTGTGTTAGTGGCATGATCTGTAAACTATAAAGCCGCAAAGTTCTGGGCAGTCTTTTTCCCGTCCCCGCCACATTAAACGGGCGCAGGCACATGGATCTGCGAGGGAAGCGGTGGCTAAAATGTCAGGAATACATTTCTAATTATGGGGTCTAGACACCCATTCCATAGAGTATGGAACGCAATCAAACCCTCATGAAGAGCCATAGAATTATCTAGGTATTGTGACACACAATGACTTCACAATAACGTAAAAGGAAAGGCTCATGCGATCATATTGCGTTGTTTTATCTGTATGTCTGAAATAAGGGAAATGGCTTCCTTAACTAAAGAATCTCAGTTTGGGTTTCTGAAAACATTTGAATTGAATGCAATTCTTGCCATCTTGCTCCTCTAAGCCTAGTGAAAGCTATATGCCGGTATACTTCACAAGCGCATGAATGGCTCCCTTATGTGGCATCATTCCAGAATATGTACTGCAGGGTATCATTGAAAAAGGGTTGGCACCACGGCATATCATTAATCGGTGCCAATCCACTATTGGAAAAACCAGGCAACTGCAGGACGTTCGTATCCAGCACAGGCAGAGCATTGCGGCAGCTCAGCAGCAACAAACTCCTCACGGTATTATACCACCTTTTATCCTTGAGTCACTTGCTCGAAACGCTGCGACGGAGCAACAACGGGAGGCGGCCCGCCATACACTTGCACATCGTGCTAAACATCGAACAGTAGCAGGGCCTGTACGTCAACTAAATCGTACGGTCTATGATGCACAGAACTCACATGATGTTCCTCCTCCTCGTGACAAGATTCTGCTCGTGGAAGGCGGACAACTTCTCACTGATGAGCAAGATCCAACTAACAATGCGAATGAGTGTTACGTTGGGCTTGGGAAGACTTATGACTTCTATTTCAAAGTCTTCCAGCGAGATTCTATTGATAATAATGGTATGAAGCTTGAGGGCTTTGTGCATTATGGGGACCTCTATAACGCCTTCTGGGATGGCAGTGTGTTAGTCTTCGGTGATGGAGACGGAATTATCTTTGATGGCTTCACAGATGAGCTCGATGTCATCAGTCATGAGTTTACCCACGGCGTGCTTGACTATACAAGCCCTCTGTCGTGCCGATTTCAGAGTGGGGCTCTGAATGAATCACTTGCAGATGTCTTCGGTATTATGGTTAAACAATGGAGTGGAGAACCCCCTCAGACCGCTGACCAAGCCAACTGGCTTATTGGAGAGGGAATTTGGGCTGCAGGTGTAAATGGCAGGGCTCTGCGCGATATGAAGAATCCTGGCACGGCTTTTAATGATCCTCGAGTCGGAGCAGATCCTCAGCCCGCGCACTGGCGCGATTTTAAGAAGCTCCCCTTAAGCAATGACCAGGCTGGTGTTCATATTAACTCTGGCATTCCGAATCGCGCTTTCGTCCTTGCCGCTACTATGATTGGAGGATATGCGTGGGAAGGTGCTGGGCCTATCTGGTACCGCGCTCTGACCAGTGGTAAGCTCCGCGAGAATGCTACATTCAAGGAATTTGCCAACCTTACTATTGAGAATGCCGGTGAGCATGTGGATAAGATCAGGGAAGCTTGGAAGCTCGTTGGATATCCATTTCCTGAGAACAGGGATGAGCTATAACATAACTGTCATAATACGTTGTCCAGAAGTTTTTAACATTGTTTGTACAAAGCTATCAGTAAAAATGTTCTCATAAAAGCTGACGCTCCGAATCACGGAGAAATTGGTAAATACCAATGGAAGGCGGATTTAATGAGAAGGTCCGAAGGCGGATAGGACTGCCTTTTGTGACTAAAAATAATGCTTCTAAGTCACAAACATATTTATTACTGCCTATACTGTTCGTCAGACCTCCCATACCACCCAGCTATAACGCACTTGTGTAGTGTGTCAGCTCTGTACCACAGCCGCTGGATTACGCATGATCAGCAAAACTCTACAGGAAGGGAATAGGTCTCCTTTGTTCCATATATTCGCTGGCTATTCTGGCCCAAGACAACATTTAGCCTCGGTTCGACGAAAACGCCCTGTATCTTGGCCTGGTGGGTTGATAACTGCTCACTCCTCCAAAAATATCCAATATAACGGTCTCGCATTTTGCCTTGACATCAGCTGATCTGTTCAAGGGTCTAAACCGCGATGATGTTCCAGAAGTGGGCGCATTTGTCAACCCTATTTTTGGACTGGTGTGCCCAGAATGAGGGGGTATCTACAACTACAACTACTATATACTGCTCAAAACCTTCTAGGGCCGCAATCACTTGATGCCTCACTTTTAACGAGGCGATCATTTATGAAGCAGCTATGATAACTACAATTAACTCGGTAACACCGTTATAAACTGTTCCAGATACTAGAAAGCCTCTATTTGCGTCTCTCGAACATATAGGCCTGGCAACAAAAATGCTTCCCGTAAGCAACGGACTCAGTCTGACCGTTTCCCGCCCTATATTTCTGCAATTGCTTTATGTGAGCCGTCCATGTATTCTGGATGATAAAGTGATACCGGTATACATATTGAATACAGTTAATGTTCAGCTACGTGATGGGTACCTTCACACTCTAGCAAGATATTCTGGGAAAGGATCATTATTATAACGACAGACATGGAAGCGTTGGCACTTTGGCTCTTTTTTGAAGTAGATTCCACCTCCGCTCACAGAAAATGCTAGCAATTGGTGAAGATCCTCGTCCGTAACCTTGTTATACAGGAATTTGGCATCATTCGGGGCTGTATGTCGTTTGAGGCTTTTTTACGAATGCTGCTAGGATGAGTTGAGAGCCTCATTTTCGTTATTCACCGCGAGGCTAAATTTGAAGTCCCACATATGCAACCCTGCAATGGCTGTTGGTGTATCACTGTTGTGCTCCGAAAACGAATCCTCTCTGGCACCTGTCGATGTCAAACGAAGCGACTGTCAGACCGGTTGGTTCAGAAATATCTGGTACTTAGTAGTACGAAAGGAAGGAACAAAGAGTGAAGCCCAGCTCCTACAAATTCCATGTAGCCGAAGCCAAACAGTGATATTCCTGCAGAGCCCGGGATCATTTCAACACTTTGATTAGGTTGTGTATACCATCAATACAGCACGCTATACTTGGACCAGACCGGACAAGAGAGCATCGCATGGCCTAAGTTATGTAGCACGGCTTTGCGTAGCGTCTGGTACCTTCGTCTTTTAGACAGAAAATGAAGCAGCCTCTCATTTGGCGAACTTTGAAACATGTGAACTTTTGACTAGCTATTTTATTCCTTAGAAATACCATAGGGTCAGAAAGTCCTTAAAGGAGGCGATACGATTTGGAGCGCTCACAGCTCCTCAGTTATGTCGTCGTTTCCAAGAGAAGCAAACCCAAGTTCATATGAGAATCCAATCACTAATCTAACATGCTGGAGCACGTGGTTAATGTTGATTGTATCTGCACGATCCAGCGACGTGTGAATGAATTTGCTGTGATCCCCAAACTTAGACTCAAAAGTCATCGCTGCTGGATACCCATGTGAATGGGCTGAGGCATGATCAGAACAGGGAAATCCACATGCAGTATCCTCATATGGAAGTGTACAGTACTGTCATTTATCAATGCGTGTTTATATGGATTATGGGGATAGAGTCACTTGCTGTTGTAATCATCATTCTGACAAACTCTGTCAAGCCCGGATCAACATTATCTGTAAGCACACCAATGCACTCTGGCTTATTGGTTCCCACGTAACCCGTATACCCATTCATGTCCTGATTTAGCATGGCTTTAACTTCCCTTCCCTGGCTAGAGTACGATTCGAAAATCTGTAAGCTTCCCCGCAGCCCTACCTCTTCGGCCGCGTAGAAGTGGAACTCAAGTGTGTTTGGGGCATGGCCTTGAGCAACAATAGGATCCTGCAAGATGACTCGCAATGCTTCAAGCAGCGTTGCAACTCCAGAGGCATTATCATCTGCCAAGAGTGATTAACAAGGGTAATATAAATCAATGTACTAGACTTAAAGGCGACAGAATTGTGAACATACCAGCTCCTGGGGCATAATCTCGTGGGACTCGGTAGCATGGACTCGTAATGGAGTCTTGGTGGGCTCCTACCACGATTGTTGTAGGACTCATCCCAGGAATTGACACAATGATACTAGGTTGGTCCCAACCAGCATGGTCGAAAACCTCCACCGCAACACCTGCTGCGTCGCTGGAAGTAACCGTTTGGTTGATCTTCGTATGAAGCCATACTGATGCCTTCATACTATACTCACTTCCGTTGAAGAAGCGATTTTGAAAGTCTGAAAAGTCTTCGATAATAGTTTGCAGACTCAACGGATCCAACTGAGCAATGAGCCTGTTTACACTTTGAGAATGGCGAGCGGCTGCAGGATACCTTACTGCCTGTTGCTCTGCGGTACGTTTTTGGATAAAACTGTCGCCTGTTATAATTTCCAAAAATTCTTGGCTTACGCCTGGCGCAGGCTCCAAGACACAGCCCTTGTTCAACGGGGTCCGTGGTGGTGGTAAAAGTGCTGATGCAGCTGCAGCAACGGCGACAACACATTTTACGACTCGCATTCTGTCAATTGAACTGCAGATCGTGTAGGTGCGCAGTAACAGAGGATGCTGATTATCGGTTTGTGTTCGAGTTGTTTCAACAATTGAGGCCCTTATATAGGTCCCCCAAAGCTATGTTCCACGGATACCAATGAATTGTCGTACGATGTGCTACTACTGATAGGCATGTGGCGGGGTGGAGAGCAACGTTTAGGCGCCGCTCATCAGAGTGCGATGGGCCTGAGTAAAGTAAGGTTCCGCATTTGGAAAAAGCGAAGAGAAAGATGCTCAGTAGTCACGAAACGTAGGTAGACTAACCCATTTCCGTAATTGGAAATGAGATGAGATAGGGTTCAGTTGGTTAGATCTAACCATGAAGAGGCGGCCAATAAAGTTCGTCGTAAATTCCTAATAGGCCACTGGCAGATCCTGAAGCAGGCTATATACACACACGAAGCTCGGCTCTTAGAAGCTCCGTGGCAAATTGAAGGATTACAAGCTGTTTCGACTGATAGATTGTCGGCAAGAATATGTAATAAAACTGAGTTTCCCAGACGGGAAACATGAGATAGTATAATTCGATTGGTGGATAACCCAACTTCGGACACTTCCGGCTTATCTGAATGAAGTTTGATTTCGACGAGAGTCTAGGAATTCGTTCTTTTCAAATGTGGATTATACAAAGACTCTGCTCAGGTAGTGTGAGTGCAGTTGTCGTAGTGGACTCTTCGCACTTCTCTCGGCTTCCGGATGAAAAAAGCATAGCGGCCGTTTGCGGAAATGGTCTGAAGTTTCTAGATATCATGCCACCTAGCAAACGGACTTAGTTTCAAGGTTCCTTGGATACAAGTCAGTATGGTTGCGTTCTGGCGATCAATCTATCATAAATGAAGAGAGGGATCCGGAGCCTTAACACATGAAGAGGTTTCGATCGACCCCGTCGGACTGAAAAGAGAATCCGTCTGAAAAGGGCACAGGTGGTGTGATAGGGCCAGTGACTTGTGCAGTGGTCTGACTGCGCGACAAGACTGAGCCAATGGTGTGGAAAAAAGGAAGATAGGCCTTAGATCCGAGATTACCAGAACTTATGGGATCTGGCTTGTTCCAAGTGCTGCAGACATCGACAGTACATGCTTTGAGTCAGTTCGCGATATATTGACCCCTGTCGAGGTTCCAATGAGAGACCGTGAGAGACTAAAATCCCTGTGACATTAGGTAGGCCAAGTTGCTGACATTCCATTCCTGGGAGTGTTATGCTCTACAACATATTCTCGACCAGTCACTGGTGTGCATGTATAACCATCTGTGCATCCCGAATTACCGACCTGAGCATCTCTATTTGGGTGTCGAGTCTATTAATGCTCTTGCGTTTGCGCGGCCTTCTGCATGTCCAAGCCGCTCAAGCAGCAGCGCATTCTCCGCCCGCAATGTTTGCAATTGTTCAGCGAGGCTCGGGCCTGGGCTTGCAAACTGGCGATGGTCCGTCCAGGATGTAGTTGACGAGCTTGAGGATAAAGAATTTCGTACCTTCGGACCTTTTTGGGTGGAATAGCACGGAAAGATAGCCCAATTTCTCGGGACAATCTCATATAGACGCCACTGAATGTGTCGATAGGTTCTTCCTGAAGACGATTTCTAAAGAGGCGTCATTGATTTGCCAGGCATAATCAAGATTTTCATCGTTGCTCGAATTCCCAGGGTTTTGTCTTCGTGCTTTAAGCGATTATTTCCGAAAGAGTAACAGAGGCCATACTTATATGTTTCGATAGACGACGACGGCATATTGACCGCCAATGAGTACGCTTTGCGTTGTGCGAAACATGTACTTGTTCTGCGTCCGATACTGCAGACTCTTCGTCTTCTCCAAGTATTCCTGTACTCTCCACTTCCGTAACCGATAAATCACGGCTTATGGGAAGTGAAGGCGGAGGAGTCTGCATCCTGCGAGTTCTCAGCTAATCCACGTTTTGTGTACGTCGTGAGCTGTCGCGTCCTTTATGCAGCGGCTGTATGTCGTTTAATATGCAGTTTATCCCCATGTCCTGATAAAGGCGTTTTAATATGCACTGTGATACCTTACCACAATGCCGCGTTTGCTACTGGAGCGTTCTGGCTCAAAGAGATACTATAGGCTTCAAGATCAGGCACCAGCAGCGCAAACACAAGGGCGATGCTAGGCTTATTCGAGCATTTTCCAAAAAGAGGAAAGATTGCGGCTATGTGCTGATGGTGGAACACTCGATGTTTCGTATTTTATTCATTTCTCCAACCAAAACAGCTGATTCCGTCCCCGGTGGGTCATGCCCGCCCGAAGTGCAATGAGTGCTCCAGACTGGTGATGTATTCTCCAGACTGGTGAATGTATTTTCCAGACTGGTGATGTATTTTCCAGACATCACCCCCCTCTAAACTGCACTCACGCTAATCACCACCTCGCTCAAGCGGCATCACCCCCATCACCCAGCAAGGGCACCCACCCGGTTATTGACCGCGTTCAAGCCACACGCCGGCCGGTTAGTAGTTGGGTGGGTGACCACCAGCGAATCCCGGCTGTTGTATGTTTTTTCCCCTTTTATTCCAGCTTCAATCGAAAACTGACTGGCCCTGTATGGTGGCCAACTTGTATTTTTCAATTGATACCTCCCTTGTGGAAGTTGTGGTTGTGGTTGTGGTTGACGGCCTAGCACTTGTCCAAGTGTAGTTTAAGAAACTGGGAACTGCGAATCACTTAATGTTGTGTCTTCGCATCATTAGTCACTGAAGACGTCTTGCAATTGAGATACTACTGTTGAGCACGAAGCATCTCGCTGCTGAATGACCTATCTGAGCTGGTGTAATCATCGCTTCTACGACATTTCCTCCCTTGGCCTACTCATCCTGATCTTCCTGGAAATCTGCGTGGAGAACATTGCAGGTCCCTTCTTCTACAAGTCAGAACAGGCTCCAGGATACTGCTTGAGTATCTGGTCAATGATTGTAGCCAACTTGGCCGAGATTTCGCTCATTATCAGCTACCTATACTAGGGGAAAGAAAAAATGTAACGGTGCCTGCTCAGCGATCAGATCCAGACTTCGAAGAAAAGAGGGCCCATGACTTGCATACCAGCGGTATCTCTCAAAGGAAGCTATCGGTCAGACATTAGAGGACCTTTATTCAATCCTAGGGAAAATCTCGGTACCACCATAGCACGTAAAGAGAGTCTGTATTTTGCAACGGCGGCGATTGCCAGTAACGAACCTGCATTCCAGTTCTCGCGACGCTTTCAAACCCATACAAATCAGTGAAATCGGCGGTAACACCGACTGCATATACCCGAGCTCCGGACTGGCCAGTTAAACCAGTGTTCATCCCCGCTATAATTTTGTTTATGTCGCTTATCACTCGCCCCTGGAAACTTGCCACTGTGTTGCTGAAGAAATCCTGATATTCTCCTCCGCATTTCAACTCGACACCGATTCTCATGTAGCGTTCGGATGGGTTGGGGTTTGTGTATGGATCGTAATATTCCATGCGATGTTTGCACCAAAGGTCGATGGACTGCCTTGTGTCTTGGAACACGGCTTGTTCTCTTTCAACAAAGTAGGGACTCGATTGGGGAATGAAATCGGCCAGCTCGGCCTGCAGCCAGCCTTCCCAGCCGCCTTTCATGCCAGTTTGCAGCCAGATCTGTTGGCGGTTGCGCTCGACAAAGCTGACAATGGCCGCTAGGACATCGCTATCCTGGATCTCTCTAGGGTGGGCCCTCGGAATCTGTTGTTGGCTCATACTTGGAGGAGAGGTTTTTGCAGGTCTTGCGTATTGCAGGTTTCATGAGAATGTGGTACGCAGGCCGGCAAAGTGATGGATTGATATGTGTTATCGTTACTGTAGAGGTTCAAATTGGAAAAGAAAAAAGGCCCGTACTTGCAAGGACCTGTAGCTATAATAGTGCCAGTGTACCCGGAAAAGCGGGCCAACTTCAAATAATTGAGTGTGCAACTGTGAAGCCGATTTCGAACTCTACTAGACAGTGTTTGTTATTCGTCAACTGAAATCGCAGACACTAGTCCACTCCACCATTTCAGCGTCGGGTACCACTCACAGCCTCACAGGAGGGGTAAATAGCCGTAACCATCGAGATTGGATGCCTTGTTTATGTGCTGGTACGTTGCTCGGGAAGCTGAGGAAGTTGTGTAACCCTACCTGCTTTCGGTCAGACCACTTCGGAGGGAAGAAAGTAACCAAGTCACAAGATGACTCGGGATGCCTGCTGCAAAGACTGAGGCTGAGATTCTCTTGGCAGTCTTTCTCTTTTCGGGCGAAGAACGTAGGAAAGGGGGCTTAAACATATGTTGTGCCCTGCAGCCTTGCCAAGGCTTTCCACAATTAAGGTGGCGTACCTTTGTCTCTATCCGCACTGAAGGTCTGCTACTATAAACCATCTTCCTTAAGCTATATCTGCACTGCACAGTGAATGCATTTCTTCCATCCCATCCACGAAGAAACTAACGCGGATTGCCTATTGTTTTGTCTCAAAGTGAATCTGACAAAGGTGGACCTATATGTAGTATGATAAAGTTGCGCCCGAGCTACATAAATGAGAGCCTAGCGGACCAATCACGGTTGTAGATATTTAAGGCTACGCTGTAGCGAGGCATGGCTGGGCTCAATGGAGGCCTGCTAAAGCTGAGACTGTTGGGCATCAACTTGGGTAACACAATATAATGCATATACGACTCCAAGCAGCTCCCGTTCAGCTGCGTCGTAATTCCTTTCCTCTTTTGTCAACGACCGGGAGATGGTGGTGACGTGACCGTTTTGTGATAAGGTGGCGCCAATAGCAAAAAGGCTCCTGTTGGTCGTGATTGGTCGTGATTTCGCAGGGGTCTGTTCTGGTTGTCGACGTCCACTGCCAAGGCTGGAGGGCCAAGTTAAGGCGTACAGGGGCTGCGCCGCCTCCAGTCTTTGGATTTTCTCCTCGTGCATTCTCTCCATGCTGAGCTCGAGGTCCTGTATCTCCATATCTCTTCGTTTGAAGTATTCAGCCTGTTTTTCTTGCTCCTGTTGGAGAATCTCGATCAACTCCTTATCTTTTGATGCTATAGCTTCTTTCATCTCCAGCTCCCTTTCTTCCATTTCTTGCTGCATTTTCTCTCACTCTTTTTGAAGCTCGCTCTGCAGCTCCTGGCCAGCTGAAGTTTGACCAGGTTCTTTCCAGAGTCGACCATCTCAGTCTGGATGGCCATTTTCATCTCCTCCGTCAACCAGGTGGCTATCTCTTTGAGTGTGTCCGTGCCTTTACGGTCCGTATCGTCAAAGCCCGGAGTATCTACCAGATACACATTGGCATGTGGACTGAAGTGTTTGCATCTGTGAATGCGCACCTCCTGAGTGCTTATACGCAAGAGTCAACATCTTTGCCACAAAGAGAACTACCTAGATACCATACTTGGACCAGGCTTAAAAGATTGGAGAGCTCCTGGCTCGCTTATAGCGACTTCCTCGTCTGCGCAATGTGAAATGAAGGTACTTTTGCCAGCGCCTGTCATTCCCATGACCGCAATAAAAAAGACCGGTTCGCTGGGTTCGAACAGGTCCTGTAACTTTCCTCGTATATCGCTTCCAGTGGAACCCAGGGTTCTACATTTTGAGGTGGTTGAAATTTCGCTCATTATCAGCTACCTATACTAGGGGAACGAAAATATATTACCACGCTCGAGTACCTGATTACCATATAGAGCAAGCATATTCAATATGTCACTAGTTAGATCCAGCTATTCCAACGTTTCCATCGAACTGCTAAGCTTCTTGTCCTCGGCTAAGAAGAATGAAGGGGGAAATATAACAAAGACGATCGTGTTACTGCACTGAAAGATGATTCCGGAGCGCATCACGTCGCCCCCGTGGCTGAGTTGTTCGTAGTTCTGAGCGCTTGATACCTCGACTCCTCCGACAGTCTGGATGGCTAAGGAGATGATGTCGCAAATGATGAATCCCGTCCAAAAGGATGTGGATGGAATTGGGAAGAGGCGGGGGGTAGTCTTCTCAATCCTTCTCTTGTCAGTACCTTCTTTTCGAAGCCTTCAGTCAACCCACACTTACAGTTTGCAGAAGAGGATATAGTCTGCGGCAGACAAGAAGACAGGGCTGACGATGAGACTGCAAATCTGGATCATGAATGCCATCCAGCTGGTTGGCTTGCAACTGTTAGCAACTGGCCATTGATTCAGAAATGCATACACACGTCCATATGAGCCCAAAGTCGACCTCCCCAGCCGATGGCCTCTCCCACAGCGACGAGTGCAAGCGTAATCATCCAGTAGTGCTTATATGGTCCGAATGCCATCTGCAGGATGCACACTACCATTGAAGTACCGAAGAACACAATGCCAAATAATGCGGCTGGCTTGCTGGGCAAGTACCCATACATGTCCACATTTTGATCCATGGTGAGCCACTTGTGAATTGATTTGTTTTTTGCAATCGAGAAGGTAACTGGGCGTTATATGTAGTCAAACGGACGGAAGTTGCATGGAGGGTCAACATGGTTGCCTGCCGTTCAGCCAAATTTGTAGCAGCGATATAAACCAATTTGCCTTGCTGGGCAAGTTTTCTGGGATACTCCCGTACAACGTCCGCACAATCGCCGGTTCCATAGCTACTCTCTATCCCGTCCCGTCCTGTATCCTACAGAGGGCGGCCTATTTGTCTCCACTTTATTGCCGCTAAAGCCCCGCGATTTGTCCACCTCCGTCCATCTCGTCCATCTCGTCCATCTCGTCCATCTCGTCCATCTCGTCCATCTCGTCCATCTCGTCCATCTCGTTCATCTCACTTTGCCAAAATCTCAACTGGGGGGAACTTCGTTGCAATCACCTCCGATGCCACTGAAACGAGGGCTAGAACGAGTATCATGCGACTTTTGCCATCGACGAAAGGTCAAATGTGACTGACTGGTGCGTGCTAGACAGGGCATGCCTGCATGTTCACAATGCGCCCTTCGGGACATACAATGCCATGTGGATGACTCGGATGACGTTCGGATTCGGCGGCGCCGCCAAAATACCGCTCGCGGAGGTATTGTCAGAGTTGGCACTGGAGATTTACAGCCTGCCCTATCGCACCCATCACCAGGTGTGGGAGGCGATTCAGCTTCACGGGTAGCCTCGGAATCACATATTCCATCTCCTTCCCCCGGAAATGACAATGGGGCACTATCGAATATTTCGTTCGACATGTTTGCTCATAGTCCGTTTGAACTGAGTTTTGACAATATGCTATTCCTCGATCAGGTTTTCATGGGCAACTGCGGACCTGCCGAGGAGAACAATCAACGAAGCCAAGATTCGCAGAATCCCACTTCCATAACCCAGACAGACTGTCAAGAACAAGACGGGAAGGACCTTGTCTTTTCAGGTGAAGAACTCGGCACATATTTCTGGACCGGGGTCTCGGTAGACGCTGCATTCTGCAGGGCAGCACTACGTGCCTATTTCGATTATGCGGCCCCATACCTTCCCATTCTCCTCGCGGATGCTTTTTGGGAAGACTAACCCAATAGGTGCAGCGAATTGCTTCTGTATGCCGTTGCCTGCAGAGGTATGCCCTTCACTGAAGTTCCAGACAAATGGAACCTCCAGCAACGTCTCGCAGCCGCTTTCCGCGAACGGTATCTCAGTGCTCGAAGCAACACATGTGACAATGACACTATCCGACTTGACGATCTTGAAGCTCTTGCTCTGATGATCGGTTTTGAGTATGATGACTCAGGGAGTCCGCCACTCCTGTCGAATCTTGCAAGACTGTTTCTTACCCATGACTCGCTCGTGCTGATGACGATGAACTATCGAATTCTTGATCATGACAGCGCCAATTCAACGAAGCTCGCCAGAGCTAGCGAGCGTCGCGTGCTCCTCTATTGGCACATTTATGGACTCGATGCATTTCACTGCCTTGACAAAAAGCAAATGTCGCGTATCCCGAACAATGACGTTGGGAGCAGCGAGAATCTCTCGCTGCACGAGACGAAGGACTATTTCGATGCGCTTCTTGCCCTGGCTGTGATAGCTCGTCAACTTACACAGACTTTGTGCAGCCCTGGTTCAAAACGGGAAGGTCTCATCCTCAATGACATCGACAATTTGTACGAGCAACTGGATTATTGGAGGGACAGCTGCTGTCCGCGACATCTCCGGAGGTACACAGACAGTGCAGGTAGACCCAATCGCATCGAAATTAACGAGCCAAACTGCAGTCGAACGGGGAAATATACCCACCTTTATCGAGCGGTCTTATGGACTCTGGAGCTACATTGCCGACTAATGATCGAAGACTGCGTCTCGGAATTCGGTCTCCAGGACGAAACAAGCTTGGAGGCCGAAGTACTCGCCAGACGGGTGGAATATGAAAGTTTGCGCGCCTTAAATGAGATGGTCAACGTATGCCAGTGGATGAAGAAGCATGAGACTCATCATGACGACCACGAGCGACATTCTTTGATCGATCTCGCGCCAAATATTCTGCGCAACATCTGCGCGGGCATGTGCTATTGGTCCTGCCAGCGAGGGATGGACCTTTGCGACAGCGGTCCCCCAAGGCTGCTTCAGCCCAGGCATGCAACCGATCGAGAAGAGATTCTGAAGCGAAAAGTTTTGAAGTATGTGGAAAATGCACAGTTACTACGCGATGCAGCAGCGACCGCAATATCACATCGAGATACAGCCCACGTCCTAGAGCGCATCGATAAACAGCGGGAGTTGCTTGATTCCAGGTTGAATCTGCTCTAGCCTTCCTACAGGCAAATGTGCTTTTATAGGCTCTTCGTCTTTTCTTCCAGCGTGTTGCCCAGCGTTCAATATACCTTGTCCATTATCTAGTTTCGCTCGGTTTACCTAGTTATCTCAATAGAGAGGGCGAAGACTAAGACACAGGAAGCAAGCGCTTTCACTCATCCAGTCAATTCTTAATATCCCTATAGATTGAGCCTATACAACGACAAATTCACTATACCGAATACTGATTACATTCCAATTTCCTTCAGCTTTCCTCCTACGTCTGCACTCTCATATCTCAACATAATCTTTAGAGATTCTTTCCGAAAAACTCCACGAGCTTCGGGCCAGATACCGCAAGGTCATCATAGAGGTCGAAATGGTTCTTCCCTTCAACAATAAAGAGCTCCTTAGGCTCACGGGCTGCAGCAACTGCAGTCGCACTGTAGTGAAGGGTCTGAGCCTTGGATCCAGCGATCATTAACAATGGCCGTGGAGAGATCAGGTGTTGGAAGTTGAACGAGTCATAGCAGACCATAAGATCATAGCTGGAGGGAGGGACTCTCTGGTCCGAGCGTGGATGCTTTCCGCGCTCAGTCCCGTAGTATGCAGCCGCATCCTTGAAGAAAGTGTCGACATCATCTGGAATCTGGGTGATATCGGAGCTGAACATGGGCGGGGCCTCTGAATGAGGTCCGCGAGCCTCCTGCGTGCGCCATTGTCCTGCCGCCTGAAGAGCCCCAGCAATAGCCTCGGGGAGCTCCTTGTTGTTCTCCGCATGCAGGCCTCCGTTACGGGTCATGCGACCGACACAAGCGGCACTGACAGTGGCCAGGGCCTTGATTCGCAAGTCAGACTGCGCGGCATAGGATGTGTAACCGCCCGAGGCGCAAATCCAAAGGACACCAATACGCTCGGGGTCAACCTTACCCTCGAGAGTGGTTAAGTAGCTCACAGCAGCCTTGACGTCTTCTACTCTCTGATGGGGGTCTTCAAGGCCACGAGGCTGCCCGGTGCTTTCCCCTTGGTACTCTGCGTCGAACGTGAGGGCGTAGAACCCGGCTTTGGAAAGCAATCGGGCGTGGTCCCGCGGAGGTTTGTTCCTTGACGCCAGTCATGGGGTGACTGACCACAACTGCAGCACCCTTGCGGTCTGGGGAGCCGGCTACAGGTGCATAGAGCTCGCCGCTGATCTACAGCATGAAAGATGGAAAGGTGACTTTGGTTGGGGCAGACATTGTAGTGAATAACAATGATCTGAGTAGGGATAGATGATGGGAATAGATGATGTTCTGGTTTGAGAAAAATACCGTCGGGATCGATCCTTCAATAGTGCTGGCTGTTCTGTGCTGCAGCTCTTGTATGTGCCGGTCAACGACTCCATGATGTGAGCAGGCCCCGCCCCGAAAGTCCCGAAAATTTTCGGAAAAAGGAGTGGTCTTCGGGGCTGACAGTATACAGCTGCTCATGGTAACTAGATAGATATGTGATTATGCTTAGTGATGAAGTTTATTATAGAAATGGTATCTTGCGTCTTATAAATCAGGATTGTTATATTAAAAATCAAGCCAGTTGCGTCAATGGGAGACGCCAGTAGTAAAGTGTCTATTGCGCGAAAAGTTCACCCTTTTCATACACATGTCAAAACCATAAGGAAGACTCTTGTTTGTCTTCGGAGCTACTATATATATACGCACGCAGGGCAGTCGACACTAGTTCAAGCGCACCATTACACTTTCTTACTGATCTAGTCTAGAACCCAGTCCTTTGTAGAAGAAGTTCTAATTTATTTACACCGCGAGCTACTAGTTGCTTCCTGCCTACTTCTTCCACATCCATTAATTGGCTCTTCAGGGCACTAGCGCTCCGGGTCTATTAGATTCGTGGGGAATAGAGGCCATCTATGACTTTACTCTGAGTATCATATACACAGGAGATAGGATCCATGAACAACAATCTGGACGATACAATATAGAACTCTGGAACTGCGACTACAATAACATGCGCCATCGAATGCGTCCTGTCGGAGAAAGTAGGCGATCTCCTTTGATATACTGATATTCATCCATAGGTCAATTGCATCTGGATACGCTTACTGGGACAACGATCTCATGCCAGGTTCTGCTCCGAAACTAATTCCTAGGAGCCCCGACATAACTTCACATAGATTGACAGTTGTTCAGTTCTTGTTGAGTGTAATGAATAGTGCAATGCCATTGACATGCAAGTTCCTCAGAGCAAGAAATATATAACAGCAGGTATGAATAATAGCAGATATATGCGCTCTCATAATCAACGGAATAACAAATTAGGTGGCGAACAGGCAGGGACCGCATTCACCCCAATTTTTTCTATGAAGCATGTCTAGCTGTATGACCAGAGTACGGGGTAAAGCCAACCACACAAGACAATCATAATAGCAAACTGGCCTTTATATTGATCCATCATGACTGATATCTACCAACCGATCAGGGCAAGCTTGGACTTCGTAAAGACCGCAAAGCGTCCATGATTATTGTCTATGATAATAATAAGCCGATTGGTGGACTTTATTCTCGCTACGAACCGTGTCGACAGGGATCAGAAACACTAAATCACAGACTAGTCAGGGATCGCAAGAACTAAGCTACGTAGTCAGGCCAAGGGACGGGAACTCGACGCTTAGCAGGCTTGATTGATTAGTGGCTGATTTAGCTGGCAAAATGTGGGATTGAGTTTCTGTGCTCCGTACTGCTTTTGACTCTGGAACAGTGGAGTGATGGACTAGACCTTAGGTGCAATACATACGAGTGGATCTATACATAATAATCCACATTGGATAACATAAAGCATCTCAGTAGAAGTGAAGTTATTCAGGAACTAGCAAATCATCTACTCCGCGCGCACCTTAACCATCGGCCCCTGCCACCGTTTCCGCCCTCGCACAAGCCAGTCCCCAATCGCAAAGACCAACACAGCCAAAAACACCGGCGCCGCGTAATTCATATTCTTCGCCGTAACAGGGTAATTCGGCGGAAACGGCAGAAAGATAATAATATACACCCCATACACAATGGCGAATACGTTGATGGGGACTCCCCAATGACCCAGACGGAATGACCCCCACCGGATCTCCTGCGGGGCGCGCAGACGCTTGATCAGCAGGAAGATCACCGGAATCAGGTACGAGATGTACTGTCCCAGAGTGGTGAGGGATAAGAGCGCGTTGAAGGCGGTGGTGGAGCCAATGTTGATCAGTGCCAGGAGCACGGTGATCATGGCGACGAGGAAAAGCGCGCGCAGCGGAATCTTGTAGCGCGGGGAGATGTACGCGAAGAAGCTGGAGAAGGGGAGGCCCTCGTCGCGGGCAAAGGCCCAGGTGAGTCGGGTTACGGAGGCGAGGCCGTTGAAGAGTGCTATGAAACCAGGAAGGACGAGAGTCATCATTAGGACTGAGGCGGCGGCGTTGGATTTGGTCGCTGCGTAGAAGATCTCGAGGATCGGGTAGCCGGTGGGAGTCTCGAGGGCGTCGCTTAGACTGCCCATTGTGTACATGAGTCCGATGGTGAATCCGAGGGCGACGCAGCCGTTGATCAGCACGCTGTAGACCATTGATCGGGGAACTGCTCGAGGGGCGTCCCGGACTTCCTCCGCCATGTGTACGACGCCGTCGAATCCTATCCAATTGTCAGTGCAATTGCACATATCGGTGAGGGAAGACAGTTATGTACCGCCCAGAGTGTAGACCGCCGTCAACAGTCCCACGGACCAGATGACCCCGTCGTTCTTCCAGCCGCTCATGGAGTTCTCGAAATGTGTCCAGACGAATTCCGACGAGTTGCGCGATCCCAAGACGATCAGGGTAATCAGGACGGCTGGGAAAAACAGAATATGGATAATACCGCCAATTACCTCGACTGGCGACAGAAGGCGACGGGCATAAATATTCACAGCCACAGGGATGAGGAGGACCGCCCAGATAATGAGAGTCGCGTGCCAGGGCTTGGGAACATACTCTGGGTGATTTTGAATGGCCAGAGCCTGGATCTGCGTGCCGATCAGGTAGGGAGAGGTGGCCACGTTCGCCCACCAGGAGAACATCTACGTCGTCAGTATCATTTTAGCGTCTGTGGATGTTGTCATACCGTAATCCATCCTATACTTGGTCAGCCAGGCTCATGCATTTCGCTATGAGACACACCTTGGATAAAGCTCAGGAATCGAGGCGCAAACGGTGCGAGATCGTATGTCCAGTGGTACTGGGCTCCGGCCACAGGAGTACTACTATATCAGCAGACTGTCATCTGTTATCTGACAGGTTACTCACATTGATGCGAGTTCAGCGAGAGAAAGGGCAATGCCCAGCGAACCCACAATCGCCAGCATGAGCCCATAAATGAGAACAACGGGCCCTCCGTTCTCTAAACCAGCGAACATACTCGCTCCGATAGCCTCCCAGGATGCCTGGAGGGTTGCTGCAAATGCCAACATAGGCAGGAATCCGAGATATCTCTGCTTGCGGTTAGATGCCAGGCCAGCTTTCTCCCATTTGTGCATACCTCCAGCCGTGGTTTTGACTGGTATCCATTTTCGTGAGAATATTTTGATTCAACGATATTGTCCTGGGGGGACTTGAAGCCATTCCCGTTTCCAGGGCCATAAGCCAGTTCAATCCCGTTGTTATCCATCTTTGACGGAGAGTGTCAGTAGAATGTCGTGACACTATGCATTAGCGAGTGAGAGTTTGACGAGAGAAGAAAAAGAAATCCCTCAATGGTGGCAAGGGGCGGTAAAATGGAAAAATGCCAGCCAGGAGGCAAAGGAGGGGGAGAGCACACCTATGAGTTAGTGCGACGAACCCTGGTCTCTTATCCTGGCTTAGCATGACGCCGTTGCGCGCATCCTGGTCGCTATACGCGGACTAATATCTACCCCAGTCAATTTGAAATTGCGGACCGGCCAGAGTTTATTTCCGATTGCAGATCACTTCCATTTGGCGGGAAAGAGCCTTTTGAGGTTGGATTTGAACCAGGATGCCTGGAGTAGCAAGCGCACAGGGGCCAGAGTGTGGTCGGACTGCTCGAGATTCTCTCTCTTCCGCTCAAATGATGGCCAAAATGCTTTTATATTGATGCCAACGTCTCGTTACTTTTACTTCAACAGAGTGTATGATTCTTTGACCGTTGTCTTACTGCTATTGCCCATCTTGCGGCTGCAATGGCGGAGCCCTCTCTCTTGCCGCCGCTGGGGCAGATTACTCCAAATAATCATGGCGCGATCGTGTCACTTTTCACCTTTATATTTCTCTCATGTACGGTAATTGTGGTGCTGGCTAAGATCGCGTCGATGCTCTATCTGAAGCGCTCAGTCCCTTCAGTCGACATTCCAATTTGGATCTGCATGGTACGAAGAACTGCCTCTAGAGCCAGCTTATGACCCTCACAAGTGCAGGTTGTTGCATTCGTTCAAAGTATTCTAATCCAGGTCTCCGTCAATCGTGGCATGGGGAGACATCGCAGTGAGCTTTCCAATGACTCATTCGACGCATATAACAAGGTACATCGAGTGCATCCCGTGGTGGCAGGAAGCTCATATGCTAACGTTGACAACATGGCCTCAGCTCAACTACGCGGCCGAGCTTCTCTTACTCCTCGTGTTCGCACTGTCCAAAGTGTCAACCGGCAATCTCATCCGCTCGATCAGCCCGAGCAAATCAATTCTTCGATGGTGTCTCATGGTACAGGTCGGAGTCGGTGTCTGGGCACTGCTTGCGCTCTTTGGGGCTGCCTTTCAATGTCCTACCCCATATTGGGAATATTCGCCTAGTCGCTGCATAGGAAAGGTAGGCCCGACCCAAAAGCATCATTGCACGTTGCTCAGATTTCTAGGGTGCGATCATATACCCGATCATGATTCTTAACATGATACTTGACGCAGCTCTTGTCATCCTTCCAATTGTAATGCTATGGAATGTGCAAATGCCTCGAGTCCAACGCCTCAAGGTTTCGTCAGCATTTGCGTCTCGTTCATTGTGGGTTTAATCCAGGTCACTTAGGAATACTGCTGACGAGCCAAGGGTCATTGTCGTGAACATTGTCCAAATCACGTATTTGCCGCAATACCTCGATTCAACAGATTCAACTTGTATGGCTGTCCTCGCCAGGTTCCGCACTGACGCTTACCAATGTGCATACAGGGACAATCATCAGCGTGACTGCTTGCAATCAGTTTGTTTCTATCCCATGCAGGATCGAATCATATGGAATCTAACGACTGGCGTCTAGGGCAATGATGAACATCAGTATCATCACCGCTTGCATCCCTAGTCTATACCGAGTGATCACCAGTCTGGCCCTAGGGATGAACACCGTCCATATGGCCGAGGGGACAGAACTGAGCTCCACAACAACATCTAAGAAACCTAACTCGCGTTCAACGTCCAAATCCTTCAGATCATCCAGGTTGAGTCGCCGCCGCGAGAGTACCCTGATATCAAACATAAGCACAGTCGCGCGCAACACGGACAGAGATGAAAGCACTGAAAGTACTAGGAGGATGGTGAGCTAGCTTTGAGGTCTAGGAAATAACGATAGAAGGATGTTTAGTTCTCCCTGACTACCTAATGAGCGTTCCTGGTTGGCTATAATATCATGAAGCTATACAAAAGATGACCCATTTTACGAACGAAGCTGCTTATAATCATCCTTCCACATACCTATTGGATAGCACAATTCGTCTCACCCGTCTTCTAGGCGCTAGACTGTATTCATATAATGGTCTACCACGGACTTCCCCTAGGCCTGTAACAAGACCCTAGCGGCCGAGACCCACGTACCCCATCTAATGGGGCTAGCGCCTGCTATGGCCCCGCAGACTGAGCGTAGTGGATATTATAGTGTAGTGAGAACTAAAAGCTGCTATTAGTGGAGTGTAGCACGGAATGGGAGGGAAAATCCGTGGATGCGTTGGAAAAAGACTTTTTTCAGTCTGAGTTTGTTTATATCAAATAGCCAACCTCCGTTCATGTACACCCTTTAAAAAGTATCATCTACACCACAACCGCTTCTACACGCTCTAGGTGGTACTACAATTTAAAGAACTAATTGTCAATAAGTGTTCGCTTATTTGGCGGAACAAAGCTGTGCCACTTCTCTGGAATAATTGCTAGTGCTAGGTGCCAGCTTGTAGTGGCCTAAGCTTCATAGAATTGCCTACCTACTTGTTTGCCCACTGCTTTGATATGAGTTTGATAGGGAAGGCAGTTGATGGTTTAGAAGATCAAGGGCTTCAGACCAACGTAGATGCGGGATTCCTACGCAAGTTGCACTCCCCCGGTCTGTAATGATAATCCCTACATATTGTAAAACCATTTAAGCCCCCTTAGCCCAAAAGAGTATGTCGCATCTACGTAGCATTTACACACAGGCTTATAATAGCAGGGACTCGTTCAAAGACAGATTCGGTTTCAAGCAAGGAAACACGGCATGTCCGCGGACGTCATCCTCCTTCCACGCACACCTAGTCGTTATTAGTTCTCGGCTTCTCAGCATCGGCAGGGGTCTTAATATCCAGAATGCCGCCCCTATCGAGGCTTGCCGCGACATAACGGTTAAGGAAATAGTCGAGCTAGGTATTATCAATTGTCTCCATGAAGCGGAAACAGTAATTATAATTATCGACGGGTAGCATAATACCAAGCCGGTCGTCTCCAAGGCCCTGCTGAGTCTTGCAGCCTAAACATCCGATCTCAAGAGGTGTAGCGCATGCCGTAGTCCCCTTCACCGGCCATCTCAGTGGTTGTCGCATCCATAGACATAGTCAATTTTGACCAGACAGCCATCGTCCCTGCGGAGGGAGCCGCACTTTTTACAGCCACCAATTTTACGGATGCTCTGGTAGTCGTTCCACAGCTCATTGCCACTGATAGTGCAGTTCTTACCTTCTATGCTAGTACCTTCTATAAAGACACCGCAGCCCCGAGTCTGATCGCCCCAGCAATTCCCAGTTTCGGTGTGGCTCCCGCTAGAGAGATGGATTTAGTTACCACATGGAGGCGTAAGAGGGGTAGTAAGGCATTCGCGTGCCAATAGAGCAAGGTACCGGAGACAAAGGGGAAGGGACTTAACTTACCCAGTGTGGTAAAAGGGGTCATCGTATCGCTGCAATATTCACGGCGTGGTCACACCACTTCAACAAATCTGGAGTCGTGCACATGGGCGAGCCCTTGCAGTCATAGGCCATAGGATTCGGCTCGAAGATGTTAGTCAACGGATTATACCCTTGCGCCTGAACCACAAATTTGCTTGTGTCGATAGTGGAAGTTCCCAGTGGTAATGTCCATTTGTAAGTATAGTCAATGATCTGGAGAGTGATGGGCCCGACCACGGAACATGACCAAGGGGGGGCTGTGCAGCCTTCAGGAAGCCTGCCACTGTATTTGTATAGAGTGGTGCCCTCTACCATGTAGCGGGCGCAGACGTAATTGTCAATCTTGGAGTTGACACTCCATCCCGGATTGGTTTCGAAATCACACCCCACCGAGCCCCAGATATAGAGGCGGACGAAAGCGTAAGGTACAAGAATGTCAGCCTGGATTGTAGTTGAATCTGCCTGAGGAGAGAAGTGGCAGTTGGCGATGGTCTCCCCGCCTGGCAAAGATTTGGTGGGGTGGGTGGGGTCAATGAAGGCGAGAATACAAGGTCATAATTCAATTTAAATACCTGTACCAGGGGCGCCTTCATATATAAATTGGCTGGTTTTCGCGTTCACGAATGCTCTCTGTTTCTGCCAACCCTGGCCGCTTACCCGACGCATGTAAACTAGTACCTTACCTTTTGTCGAAAATACCAAGTTACCGACGCTCAACCTACCACCGTACCACACAAATCCCCATCTCATGTGCACCATGGAACCCGACGATACCTTCCTTGATGCCTTTCTCGACGCGTGCTTCGCCGGTGAACTGCCAAAGACCCAGGAAGCCCTTGCCAGCGGGCGACTAACCACTGACGACCTCAGCGAGGGACTCGCTCTTGCCACCCACATGGCCCACCCTGAAGTCGTGGCTGCGCTCTTCGACGCTGGTGCTAGTGTCTCACCCTGGACAGTGGATTCTCTTCCTGGAGGGGATGAGGTGCTGCAGCACCTGAGCGTCGTTCGCCACTTCCTCGACCATGGCCTTGATCCTAACTCGAGGTGTTCTAACGGCGAGCCTGTCCTATCGTATGTGTTAGCCTTGTTAGCCAAAGTATACTAGTGCCAGGCCTAACTTCTGGTAGCCTTCTAAATAATCCCGCATGTGCCTGTGAATTGCTCTTACGAGGTGCTGACCCCAACCTTACCAACTTAAGGGGAATAACCCCCCTCGTCCGCGCCATTGTGAGCACCTATGAAGCAGACACATCCCTGCCTGAGCTGCTTCTTGCACATGGGGCTAAGCTAGAATCAGACCTCCTCTTTACTGCCCTAGGTCCACGCGTGCGCCAAGGAGAGCTTATGACTAGATTTCTTCTAGCTAAGGGTCTTGATCCTAACATGACCTCTGTGGAATGGGGTACTCCCCTGCACCGTGCTGTCTACTCTTACAAGCCAAATCTTGTTAAGCTCCTGCTGGAAGCAGGCGCAGATCCCACAGCACAATCAGCTGGGACACAATTCTGTGGCAAAACCCCCTTGCAAGCAGCTGAGACCTTGCGACATTCTAATGAACGTCAGGCTATACTTAGCCTCCTTCAGTCTTGGCAAGCCCACGATTCAGTATGTACCTCGTTTTCCAACTCCTCTTGCCATACCTTCTTGTCCCAGTTTATAACATGCGTGGCAGCCTCACTACATGTAATGATGATGTCAATCATTCACGAATAGGCTGATTAATGTCGTTCATATGGCTTAGCAGCTGGTAATAGCAAGTTTAGAATGACCTAGACTTTGTCTGTCATGTAGTCAAGTACTTTCTTTTTCTCCTAACATTGTCTGGCTTAGTTCGTGAGCCTGTAATTACTGATATTGTAACGGCCACAGCACTAGGTAGCGTAATCATGGATATTAGCCTGAAGCTAGCTAAAAAGCCTTACTGTATTAGGCTATTGCTGGTTACAATAGTAATAATCTGTTATTTCTTAGGCTTAATATTGTTATTTAGATGCTTTGCCTCATTAATCTTACGGCTAGAACCGCTAGTGATAACGTATCCATCCTTATTAAAGGCTCTGATAATAGTATCGATATCTATTATGGCAGGATATTCCTGGGTTTTAGTATACTTTAGTGGAGCCAATTTCATGATACTCTCCTAATAAAGTCAAAAATGATCAAGCCAAACAGAGTGCGATCTAAGGGAAATTCCCTTGTGTTTGAAAAGTGTTAACACGCCACCTTCTGCAGGGGTGGGCGCGTCCTCAAAATTTCCTTACTGCCACCTGTGTGGCTATATGAGCAGGTAATCCTAGGGAATTGTATTTCAACAGATAAGGACCATATTGTATCTCCAGCTTCTTGCTGTCACAGTAGTGTACTCCTATTGCAGCTGCCACCAGTTTCTTTCGAATTGATCTCCCTCGTTACCAAAGGAGTATCCGGTGGTGGTTGGCATTTGGATATGCAATGGAGACCGAGGAAACAACTACTTTCGTCCTAAAAATGGTGCGTCAGGTGCATGGTTGAGACATTTACGTTGGATCAGGTACGAGGCATTGGACCGCATGCTGAGGAGCGAAGCCAAATTCATGCAGCGATCCTCTTTGAATAGAGCAGATTATGTTTATAAGATGAAATAACTCCAGGAGAGTCCTGATGTGCGTGGCAGAATGTCATATCATATAAGCATTGTAAATGATAAATGGATAGTAGTGAGTTCACACATTAATAGTTACCGCATAGAAATAGAATGCGTGCAGCTGCCTGCCTGTGGAAGAATATGATTGATGGAATCATTTCCTAGATGGATCATTAGAGTGTATTGGATTAAGCCTTTGAAGGTTGTGGAGCTTTGATGCGTGCACGCCAATCTGAGGGGAACTGCTGACAAATATCCATGCCAGGGTATCTTAGTCGAAGTATATAGAACCCTCTGCATCCTCATTAATTTATAATCACATGTTTCGTGGATAATTTAAGAAACGACCATAGCCCTCTTTTCTAACTACAGAATACTACTACTCAAAATCTTGCGGCAGAGCGCTCAAGGAAGGCGAAGCCATGGCCTCCTTGGACGAAGTCTTTGCAAATGCCACAGAGAACGGCTCCATCCTGGGTGTCGTTATTCTAGGCAGAGATACTTCTGGTACGTCTACCGAGCCCGTATCTGATCTTCACTGACCGCTACAGGTAAATTCAACTACTCAAAAGCGTTTGGTCGCCGCACATTTGGAGATGGAGAAGAATCTTTGATGGGAACGGACACAGTGCTTTCTTTTGCTTCCGCCACGAAATTGATCACATGTATCGCAGTAATGCAGTTAGTGGAAGCAGGGAAGCTCAACCTGGACGATGACGCGTGGCCGATCATCCCGGAACTCGCAGAGCAAGAGGTGCTCTTAGGGTTTGACGAGACGACCGGGGAACCGCAGATGCGGAAACGGACGAACCCGCTCAAGCTGCGATATCTGCTCACACATAGCGCGGGCCTTGCCTACGGTGCCATGAACCCGTTGCTCCAGAGATAGGGGGCCCTGAACAACCGCGCCCCACAAACTGGGTCGACGGTAGTGGAACGCTTTGCTTACCCATTGGCGTACGAGCCAGGGACTGGCTGGGGCTACAGCCCAGGTATTGACTGGGCAGGAAAGATTGTGGAGAGAGTCACGGGCGAGACACTGGAGTCCTACTTTCAGAAGCACATTTTCGAACCTCTCGATATCACCAGCATCACTTTTTGGCCGCACAAGCACCCGTCCATTCAAGCCAAACTAGCGACCATGACTGCAAGAACTGCGTCTGGTGGCGTAGAACCTTACAAAGGCCCGTACATTACTGACGGGGCAGAGGATTGCTTTGGCGGACAAGGTGCATCTGGAAATCTCGAGGATTACATGAAGATTTTGACATCGTTGCTTGTCAACGACGGGAAGCTGCTACGGAAGGAGACTGCTGACCAGTTTTTCCAGCCACAGCTGACGGCGGAGAGCAAGGCCGCGCAGAAGGCCCTTTTCCAGGATCCAGAGAAGTTAAAACTATTCATCGGTGATTTCCCCTCAGATGTGGAATATGACTGGGGCTTGGGCGGTATCTTGGTTCAAAGTGAGGGACGCACGAGAAGGTTCAAGGGCACTATGATTTGGAGCGGCATGCCGAACCTTTTTTGGGTAATTTCCCGTAAGACGGAGGTTAAAGTACTGATTGCTGACATTTCCAGTTCATTGACCGGGCAAGAGGACTGTGTGGTGTTATTGGCATGCAGTTGCTGCCCCCCGCCGACCCGAAGGCGCAGGAACTTGTGAGGCTGTTCGAGGAGGGAATGTACGAGCTTCTTGGGAATCAGGTTGTTTAGCGCACTGACGGGATTTTAGGTGAAATGCTGGGGCTATTTGTAGGGCTCAGCGCATATATAAGAAGACAGGTGACATTCTCAACTTCATGTAAGATTCTGCTTTCTAGATATTTGCTCGGGAATCGTCCATCATTAGTGATTCAAATGCAGCTTTTGAGCATTGTGCCAGCTAAGTGTCACTGCTTTGGCCCAGACGGACTAAAATCTCACATGTACGTGTCTGAAACAATCTTCCCCCGCTACGGGGATTATTGGCCGCCTCAAGCGACTAAAGAAGGGGAAGGGCTGAGGGACAGGGATCAGATTAAAAAAGAGCACAAAGGGCAAAATCGGAAAGAAGACGTCATTAGGCTCTCTTCGTCCTAAAATACTTCCTCGCTCACACACACCAAAATCACATCACGAAATCCCAATCGTAATGCAATCCACCGCTACAAACCCAGAGATGATCCACGTTGTCTGCAAGGCCGACAACCGCCAACACGCAGTGGTGAATATTCCTTCATCAGTAGACGAAATCCTGCCTTCCTCATCGCTTCGTGCGCGACCGATCCTTCTAGGGTTAACTTCCAACAATCTCACTTACGCCCGTGGAGGAGATCTCCTGCATTGGTATGTTGACCTGGATTTTATATCTTTCATACTCGCTAACAGCCACAGGTGGAAAACGTACCCAGTACCACCTACCGCGCCGTCCCCGTACAACGACCAGTCTTCCTGGGGCATCGTCCCGGCATGGGGGTACGCCACCGTCACTGAGAGCAATGTTTCCGGAATCCCGCCAGATTCCCTCATCTGGGGATACTGGCCTACCTCAACGTCGCCCACTCTCCTGCGCTTGGAACCTAGCGAGCCTGAAGGTCATTGGGTAGAGGTGAGCAGTCACCGACAACAGCTGATGCCCATATACAATCGCTATGAACGGATACCCACCGATGACGGGAAAGGGCTGGATGCGGGAGGGTGGAGTGCCCTCTTTCGAGGGGTCTGGGTCGCCGGATACCTGCTGAGTGAGTACGTATTTCCTCCTGACCCGCGAGCACGAGGACCAGTCCATCCTCTCGGCGCGGCGAGCAAACTCTCCTGGTCTGCGGACGATGCGGACCTCTCGTCTGCAGGTGTAGTGGTTTTGGGTGCGTCGACCAAGACTGCGCGCTCTTTCACCTGGTGTCTCTTCGATCGGCCCAGGGCAACTGGGCCGCTGGGATTGGTACAGGTCACTTCATCGCCTGGTGTTTTGCAAAAGGTAGCAGATAGCAAAGGCTGGGGAGATGTGTCCAAGGCATTCTCATATACGGAAATAGACGAAGCAACAGAGTGGATTGAGAGTCTGCAGCCATCAAAGGTGGTGATTATAGATTGCGGCGCGCGGGAAAATGCCCTCAGCCAGATATGCCAGAATCTTCAAGAGTCGGCGCTCCAGTCATTCAAAACTGTCATTCTGCAGGTGGGCAGTCAACAGAAGGTCGGTCTATCTGATTTCGCGTCTGAGAATTCCCGTTGACTCTATTCAGGTGTACACGACGGAGGAAGTCCAGGCAGCGCGTGCAGATATGCAATCACAGGGAAAGATACAGTACAACACCTCTGGCGTCCAGGACACGGTGATCGAGCGGGAGGGTGCTGCAAGATATTTCGGAAAGGTCTCGAGCAGGTGGAAGGAATGGTTAGCGGACCGTGCCTCCGCCATCCCAGACATGCAGTTAGTCTGGGGACAGGGCATTGCTGGGGAGAATGGAATCTACGGGGGATGGGAGCGACTTTCAAATGGGGAAGTGCGCCCTGAAGAGGGATTGGTTTATGCTCTGTAGAGAGATCTTGTCGAGACATGCCCAGGGAGCCAATAGCCCTATCTAAGTGTCCGTAGAATTGTTCGGGCCAAAAGACAAACGCCATAGAACAAGAAATCTAATCCAATAATTGGCAACATTCATCGTTAGAAGACGTAGCTCAAGCAGTCCTAAATTACTGTCTTCTGTCAAAACTGCGTAGTCCATCCACACTTGCGCGCCCGGGTCGTAGAAAGGACTGCGTTTCATTCTTTCATACCGAGACAAATGAAGCCCTCTTCTTGGCCAGAGCGCGTAGCAATTGAGATATAAAGTCGGGAGACACCGAAAATGTTAAACATAGCCCTCTCCAGCACTTTCAGCCCAAAATGCCTCCCGACGTTGACGAAACGCATGCTCAGCGATTCGCTGCTCCTCCGTTCGTCTATCCGGTGGGACCTTGCTCCATTCACTGGATTGACCCTGGAGATCGTGCATTGTTCGTAACAGATTCCTTCGTCTATCTTCGAAAAGCTCCCCGTTGAATTCGCTCTCCCAGCCCGCGTCGCGATAGAGCTTCTGTAGCGCCATCCATTCGTTAATATTACGGCGTATGCCATCTCGGCCATCTCGTCTCTCCCCGCATTGCTGAGCAGCAGCTTGAGGATCAGTTGGAAGGCGGATTCCGCCGGGCCAAATATTCTGGAATAGTATAGGATTCTCCGTGATTTTGCGTATTGGGACTTCTGCTCCGTCATCCGGATCGTAGAAAGGGACGTATTCGAGAGTGCGGAATTTCTCAAAGATCTTTGAGAAGAAGACTTCACATGGTTGGCGGGGGCAGTCGTGCCATTGCCTTTGGTTAAGATGGCACCATTCCATTATAGTCTCTGGCGCAGAGGTCAGCTGGATCTTCGACTGATGAAGAATGAAGCTCAAGGAGAGAACGACGTACGGTCATGAACATCGTACAGCACGTTTACTCCATAAAAACCAGGGAATGTCAGTCGAATGATAGACGGAGGAAAAACCCCCTTCGCATCCTTATCTGTATGGTCGGCCCATCGCAGGGTCTCTAACATGTCATGAGCCATAGCTGCTTCTGACTGTTTCAAATAATTAACCAGCTTGGCACGAGGAATCATTTCTATTCCTTCGTCGTTATATCCCCAGACTGCTTCATTTTTAATGGCTGGAAGGACTTGGACGAGATCAATCACTTCGGCATCGAACCCGAGTCTCTGAAGCCGTCCGACATCAACATCCTGAGGTGGATACAGAACATCAGTAGGGGCGATATAATGCGCTTTGATAAATAGAGCGAAGAGACGAGTGAGTCCATTGATGAGACACTTATGCTTTTCGCGAACTGTATCCATGTTGATTCGAGTGAAAAATCCGATGGGAATGGAGACAGTGGAGAAATATGGAGTCGGTCGGGTGAGCGAATTGCCGTACTCCGATTCCCGAGGACAGCAAGAGTCCCCTCTTAAACTCCTTGGAAGACACCCTCATGCTCACTCGCTTGCAGGCATTCTGAGGTGACTATATACATGTTCAACCACCTGGTTGCTGTCAGTCATCCAAGTCTATACGAAACATAGCATTGACAGATGTATAGCTATGATACATTGTGACATTTAGCTCCAATTAAGTGGTATATCTAAGGAGGTCAGACTAGAATCCAGTTTGAAAGTATACACTGCATGATTTAGCAACAGCATGACGATATCTTTTCCTGTCAACCTGACCACTCTCAACCAGGAATAACGGTCTTGACGCCCATATCTCCCTCCGATGCATGACCTGGCCTTTGATGATCAGCAGGGCCAGCTTGCCTTAAGCTGGGATCCTATCATGGATAATCCTTCATTCTGATGTTTATGCATAGCCTGATGAGACTTAATATTTCTTTACTAGATCCAAGTGAAATAAGAGTATATATGGGATAGCGCTCCTGCAGGATATTACTACCCATACGTAACAACAGTTCAATCTAAGCCTAAGTTGTCCCGCGGACTAAGCCATTTTCATCAGACAATCCTTACATTCCTCACTCCTCAGTACCTCGTTTCTCTATTGCCAGCCGGCCCCCTTCGAGGCCACCTCATCTCGGTTGCCTCTTTCTCCTTCAACAACCACCCCCTCCGTTCATAATCTATTATGGCGCGTTACTCCAGAATGAAGGTGGCCACTCAAGTCTCAACCCAATTCGTACGCGTACCATCCACCTATTACCCTCCAAAACCTGAGGTTGGTTTGTCCATACGACAAAACTCCATCTCTTGCTGCTCGACAACAGGCGCGTCGCACGGTGAAGAAACGTACAATTGGATTGATGGCGTAGAGTGACTTGAAAAATACAGGCCCGGCGGCTACCACCCAGTTATAATTGGCGACATATTACACGCGCGCTACCACATTGTGGACAAACTGGGATTTGGAGGCTATTCGACCATTTGGCTCGCCAGGGACACTCGCCAGGAACAGTACGTTGCTGTCAAAGTCGGCATCGCAGATGCGACACTTCCGCGTGAAACTAAGATTCTCCGAGCTCTTTCGTCTTCTTCTGTGCATCCCGGCCGCAAAGCAATCCCAGTCCCCCTCGATGAATTCCAGGTGCATGGCCCCAATGGGATACATAACGTGCTATACAACGGCTCCCGCACGATGCAATCTCAGAGAGGTATCTTTCAACCGACTCTTTCCTATTGAAGTTGCGGAGCCCTATCAGGCGGTCTTATATTGGCTATTGCGTATGCTCATTCACAAGGCTATGTTCATGGAGGTTAGCCATTGCAATCCTCTAAGACCTCATGATCCTCAAATTAACATCATTAGATGTCCATCTCCGTAACGCCTTAGTCAAACTTCCATCAAGTTTTGACCAGCTTTCGATCGAGCAACTATATGAAGAATATGGCGAGCCTGAGACAGTGACCATCACAGAGCGTGATGGAAAGCCGCTTCCGCCTAACATCCCAAAGAAGGCAGTAATACCGCTCTACCTTGGGAAAGATGCAGAAGAGTTCTCCCTATCTGACGCATGCGTGCTCCTTGGTGATTTTGGCGAGGCATTCACTCCAGAAGAGTTTCGTTGCGGGAAAGACTGTCACACCCCGCTAGCTGCGCGGCCCCCAGAAGCCCGATTCGAACCGCAGGCCCCGCTCTCATATTCAGCAGATATTTGGAGTCTGGCCACCGCGATATGGGATATACTTGGCATGAAAGCGATTTTCAGCAGCGAATTCGCCACCGCTGATGAGATGGTGGCCCAGCAAATCGATGTTCTGGGAGCCATGCCCTTAAGCTGGTGGAAACGCTGGGAGGAACGAAGTCAATTCTTTGATGACGATGGGCGTCCAAAGGAGGGCCGGTATGTGTGGACTTCGATTGACAAGGCATTTGAGGAAGGGGTGCAGGAATTTCGACGGAAGAGCAGTCGCGTAAGTGAGTTTGACAGGGATGAAATGGCTGCCATTCTAGATTTGATGCGCCGAATGCTGGCATTTCGACCGGAAGAGCGACCACCCGCTGAAGAGGTCCTGAAATCGAAGTGGATGGTTAAGTGGGTTCTGCCTGAATACAACAGGACAATGGAGATGCAGAAGTTATATGCTCAGGTAATTCAACAAATAACATCATTATCTTCCAACCGCCTTAAGAATCAGTCGGTCTACACGTAATGAGCAGCTTTGTCAACTCGTCTGGACGACGTGCCAAAATAGAAATTGGTTTCAAAAGGTTCGCTACTAGCTTTGATCGACAGAATGGATAGGATGTGGTGTATAACATGAGACTTGACTACACAGTGCAGATTTAGACCCACCGTAGATCGTGTATGTAGTTGAGTGGATTGTCCGATGGATCTACATCTGCACGAGAAGCCTAAGAGTTGCTCAATGCAGGTAGAGCAGTACGGCGAGTGATCGTCATAACTACCCCGAGGGGTCCTTGTGCTAGAAAACAAGATCGTGCAGGTCCAGATGGACCGCCAATAATGAGCAATAGACCTATATGGACTGCAACCCACCAAATGCAATTTCTGGCATCCCATCCAATGTTTAGAGAAAATTCAGACTGTAATGCTGGCTTAAGCAGAACTGTCCACCACTAGGCAGCTGACTTTCAAGTCGATATTAGTTCATTCTACCCCATACCACTGAGGCCATACTGGACAACAGTTGATCTATGGCGATCAATTCAGAAGAGAGCACAGAGGCTGGCTGATATGGTGTCGATCTCTTTGTATCCCCTCTCTTCTTCTAAACCATGATAGGACGCCTCTTGTTGAGCAACCAGTGGAGAAGTATAGCCTGCATTTCAGCTCAAGGCACATTACCTCATACATGAACGCAAACTGATGACGACTGAATCCTTCGAAGGCTGAGTGACTGCAACCTGCAGAATGCAGCCAGAGCCTTTCGCTATGCTATCCCTATCGGAAGCTGTGATACTCCAAGTGCGTCCAGATGTGACGGACTCACCAGCTGCCCACTCTATATAAAGCGCAACGAGACTTCTACCACTTCAAACCTTCTTCCATCATCCAGATTCTCTCTTCCGTTCTATCAAGACCTTAGCACTGCTGATCGCATCATCAATATGCAGCTCCCTTACCTCTTGGCTCTCCTTGGAGCCTCAAGGATTGCCTGGGCGCCCCTGTCGCAAATAATGACCAAGTCGAATCAGCCTCTGGCGAGCTTGAAAAACGCTTCCTCTACAGACATTATACCCCAGAGAAGCGTGATGAGGATCTCGAGAAGCGGTTCTTCTACAAATACGACCCAGAGAAGCGAGATGAGTGAGAGCTCACTGTGAATTGCGCTCAGCTATCAATATGGTTGGGAGGTTGAGCGCAATTTGAACCCTGGTGAAACATATCCTCGGGCTCACGCTCCATGTGTCGTGCACTGGATGGGAAGAGGGCCATGATGCTCGCTAGTTTGCTACCACAAATGCGTAATTGTTGATTTGCTTGTGTTGTGTACTTGGCTTTGAGTAGTATCGATTGCAACATGAATGGATCTTATAGGCATTCGTTTAAGACCGGGTTCTACAGTACTTTTGGACACCACAGGACCTGGAAGTAGTCGCCAATGCACGGTTAGCTTCCTCTGATAGACCTATAGGCTATTGATGCTCTAATGTCTGACCTGGAACAATCGTAAATCATGCTATGATTGATAAGCTGATCTATATCTACATCTTGGCCTTCCTTACAGCCAATGCATTCGTCAAAGACAAAAGGCTGTCTCGTTCCTCGGGGGTAAACTCCCGTCTATTTGGACCTCCACGGCTGCCATCTCCTCCCTTCCTGCTTTTCTCCCCAGTGAAGATGTCTTCCCGGGGACGGTCTTTGTACTCGGTATGGAACCTCCATTTCTCAGTCAACTCCGGGGACAATTGTCTCTGGAATGACATGGCAATGTATTTTCCGATGTTAGGGAGGAATTTGAATGCACTGCGGTGATGTTAGTATCCATCATAAGGGGTATGTGGTGTACATACTGTCCGGTCCCGCCGGTAGCGACAAAGAGGTTGGGATGGTCAGGGTGATAGTCGAAGATAAAGTCGCCCGTTGGAGTCTCGTTATACCAGCACAGACATGTCTTCTCGAAACCCCTTTCCACCAGCTGTGGTAGGATCTCTTTGAGGCCAGCGAGAAGTCGCTGCATACCTTCCGCGGGGATGAAGTTTGCCCGCGCGGAGATGGCCCGACTGGGTGGTGAGGATATTTGCTGGCCCGTCGACAATGTATATCCAAAACTATGGCAGGCGACCTTGAGATACCCCGAGTTCTCATGCGGCGGGAAGCTGAAGAATCCGGTCGAGAGATTGAAAATAATAGGCAGATCCTTGAGCGCCTTGACCTCCTGCGGTGTAAGCCGCACAAAGCCAACAATCTGCGCCGTCGCCACCATCGAATTCCACGAGGGAATCAGTCCAGCCGTCCACGCACCCGTCGCCAGGATAAACTTGTCTGCTGCGATCCGTCCGCCATCGGCCGTTTTGACTGCTGTAACGGTACCGTCGGAGCTCTTCTCCAGCTCCGTAACCTGGCCATAAGGACCCGTCACAAACGACACCCCAGCAGCAATACACCGATCTCTCAGGCCCGCAATGGCCACACCGGCATCCGCCCATCCAGCCGCATTGTTATAGAACCCCTCGAACCCCTCCCCGATGGGCGTCCCACTGACAGCGGGGAACCTGGCATTCAACTCCGCCGCATCCGCCAACGCATGCCACTCGGCCCCCATCCTCGTCAGAATCTCCTTCGTCTTACGAATAAAGTCTGACCCCCCGACTTGAACAAGCCCAGCCGGACCTGTCCTCTGCGCCGTCCAGACGCAGGGCGTGCGGTGGAACGAGTCCGCATACTCAGGGCTGGTGTTCCACAGATCGTACGCTTCCTTGCCTAGCTGCGCGTATACGGGATCCCCGTAGTCAAAGCGGATTACACGGGAGATATCATTGCTTGACCCGTCGGGGACTGGCGGCATATGCCTGTCCAGCACTGTGATGGCCGTGAAGCCATCCTTCGCGAGATTGAGGGCGGTCGAGAGGCCGAAGACGCCTGCGCCGACAATAACAACGCGTTGATTCTTGTCCATGGTGTGTGTAGTTTGGATAGCAAGATGGAATTCTTGCCAGGGATGATGATACTATTATGACTTGTGGTCTTCTCATTGGAGGTGGGGGAGCTTGATAGCCGGATCGGGCACAAAGCCGAACCGGCTTGGCACGGCTCGTGAGCCGGGCCCACAGGAGCTATAGCTCCAGCTGTACAGCTGTAGCCGGGAGGAATTGGACACTTTGTATGGGGCACGGGGTTATGCTTATCTGGTAGTGGAGTTTCTCATGAGGTATCCCCGTGCAGTGAGTTGGCATACCCTGTTTGTAGATCATTTGGTCCTGTTCGTTCTGAGACAATCATCGATTGCCATTTGCTGGTTAGCGGAAACGTCGCGGGATCATACGACTAAGGTAGGAATAGTAAATTTCTCAATCAGGTTTTAGTTTGTTTCATGAAATAACAGGATAATATTACAAAGTAAAGTTGTATACATTCTAGCTATTATGGTATCGGGGAAGACATGGCATGGTTCAGGTCCTACAGGGGAGTAACATGCACCATACTAAGGTAGGGAACATGAATCTACCGGGTCCATGGAAAAGAGAGCAACTAGCTAGTCCATAGGGTAAAGTGTTTACAATATTGTCGTACTGGTTGGCACGATTACCGTCGTCCACTGTTTAACTTCCGTCAGGCCACTCATCACAAAAGGATAGCATGTCTTTTTCTGGCAAGGTCAGTCAACAAGCTTTACGTCCGTCCGAGGTCTGGACTCTCAGACAACGATTACCGTCCAAATAATCTTCACACCGCAAAAATTAACATTTAGCAGCTGCCGCACCGGTAGTCAACCGGCCTCGGTGGAGCTCAACCGTGTCCGGCGCCACTGTTTCACATGGTCCAGTCCCGAGAAGCGTATGCCCATAATGTTCCGGGCTGGTTGAACGTGTGGCAACAATCTGAGAGCATCACGATTGTATCACAAGACTCCGGCAGGCAGGCTGAACCTCCGTCTCGGTCCTCTGACGCTATCATCCCTTCCGATCCTGCGGTTCTCCAACCGGCTCCGCTTATCGAGTGTCTGGAGACGAGATAATGGAGGTACGTAGGTAGCGTTCCGTGGGTGCGACTGCTATATATAAGTCTGTTCATCTTCGATAAGAAATCCTTCCCAGTAAACAAGCTCATCTTTGTCATACAATTAACGAAGAAAACGTCTACTCTATCCATATACCAAAATGGGCTCCTTGTGGAACTATCTTGGCCTTGGCTCTGCCTCCTCCAGTGACGAGAAAAATGCCATGCGCGCTTTGCCGTCCTCGTGGTACACCTCTCAGGAGATGTTTGAGCTAGAACGCCGAGCGATCTTCTCGCGCAAGTGGCTCCTGACCACTCACAAACTACGTCTCCCCAACCCCGGGGACTGGCTCCGCTACGAGGTCTCCGGCTTTCAATTCGTTATCGTCAAGGACCGCGACGGAAACATCAACGCCTTCCACAATGTCTGCCGCCACCGTGCATTCCCCGTTGTCACCGAAGAAAAGGGAACATCCCGCATCTTCGCCTGCAAGTACCACGGGTGGTCATACGGCCTAAACGGCAAGCTCGCCAAGGCGCCGGGATATCAGGACCTCAACGGCTTCGACAAGAGCAAGAACGGCCTTCTGCCGATCCACGTACATATCGACACCAACGGCTTCATCTGGGTCAACCTTGATGCCGGCGAGAAACCCGAGGTTGCCTGGGAGGATGACTTTAAAGGAATGGATCTGCTGCCCCGGTATGAGCACATCAAGTGGGAAGAGTACACCTTCGACCACACTTGGGAGCAGGAGGGCGACTATAACTGGAAGATTCTGGCGGACAACTACAACGAGTGCTACCACTGCGCGACAACGCACCCTGACATTCCATCCATTGCCGATCTGAGCGCCTACTGCGTCGAGACCAGGGACGGCGGCATCATCCACGATGGGCGCAGCAAGCCGGAGCAGATCGCAGCCGGATTATGTCCCGCCAGCACATATTTCTTCCCCAATGCCTCCATTACCGTCTCGTAAGTCGTATAATCGTATCCTCACCTATCAAACATACCCAACTAACCTAGTACAGCCCCCACTTCTTCTTCATGCAGCGCTTCGTCCCTCTCTCACCCACCCGATCCATCATGAAGTACGAAGTCTACCGCAACAAGAACTCCTCGGACGAGAACTTCGAGACAATCAACCAGATCTACAAGCGCATCATGTCCGAGGACAAGTACCTCTGCGACCTGACCCAGAAGAATCTCAACGCTGGCGTCTTCGTCAACGGCGAGCTGCACCCCGAAATGGAAAAGGGGCCTCTCTATTTCCAGAAGGTGGTCCGGGATCTCGTGGTGGAGCACTACGAGCGCGAGCAAAAGGCCAAGCAGGAGATCTGGCCCGCGAGACAGAATCTGCCGAAGACTGCGACGGTCAGCGAGAAGGATATTTCGTTTTGCTCGAGTTTGAGCTGTCAGGCGACTGAGTGCGTGCAGCCGCCTGCGACTATTGCGTGGTAATTTTTCCTTTCTTACTTGCATTTGGCGTGTTAATATTTGCTCTGGTAATGAGACTGTTTAGATATGAATCATATGAGTATTGAAGTTCTACTTTTGGATATATTTATCGCTTCTTCCCTATCCGAGCATGTTAATGATTCTACGCTCGGGGCAGGAAACTGTCAAGAAACCATTAACTCCCTTGAGTGATCTGGTGGAAGTGTGTGGGGGCGTTCGATGCAGGAGTACTGTGATGGGTTGCTGCAGAGTGTGGAGGTTGTTATCGATGTTCAGTGGGGCTATACCAAATAATAGGGAGAAAAGATTGCCCAGTTATCATTGTATAGAAGCATATCTCTGCATTAATTTGTAGCGGTGTGCATGGTGTGGTTGAAAGAGAAGTATGTTCTCGAGGTGAATATATATACTTTTGCCAGAGGATTGTACATATAGCCGCTGCCATAGGAAAACAAATAGTCAGGTAAGATAGATACTCGTAAGGGAGTATCACAGCAACGGCACTGTAGATTCAATCAATATGCTACGTTTGGTAGTTTTAATTGTCTTACTATATAAGTATTTAATCGAACACTATACGAGCATGTGTACATGTTGTTTGATATTTGGGGAGATTGGGATAGTGGCATTTAGTAATACCAGGGATAACCTAGCAAACAAGCTGGAGAGAGGGGAGTGCGGGGCCGCATCTCTTAACTTCGGAGATAGTCATATTGTTTCCTTCTGATTGGCGTATCCCGTAGATAGCATTCTCATGGCATGATCCGCCGTCCAATAGGCCATTGCTCCGTCCTATCTTGCCACTGCTAGGGCGGATTGTGGAAGATCTAGCCCGACATGGACAACACTTCCCTGGTACAAAGACTAACAGAGCAGCTTTTCCAGGATTTATCTAGTGACTAGTGACAGCTGTCTAATCAGGGCGATATCACGAGGCCAATCATGCTGCCCTGCAGGGGTCAATGCTCGACTTCCCCGCGAGATTGTCGTCCCCTACTTGGACGGTTGATCTCGCTCTTCAGCGAGCCTTGAATGCCATCATCATCATCATCATCATCATCATAATAATCATCTTCTATTGCTTAGATATTTGGTGCATATGGTTTACGAGCTCGTCTTGATTTATTTAAGCTCATTTTGATATAATCGTCGTGTCTATTAATAAATAATGACCCCGGCAGAAGGCACTCGGCGAAGACTTCGTTCCAACCACGCGTGTCTGAATTGCAGGTTAGCATCTCGCTAACATTCCCTACGATCAAGACTAAATGTAAAAAGGAGAAAGAAATCTCGATGTCCCGGAGAGAAACCGGCCTGCTCATGCTGTGTCCGACTTAACCAGTCGTGTTTCTACCCACCCGTGTCCAAGCCAGGATCAATAGGTGGCCAATCTGTACGCACGCTCTTACTCACATGAACGGCGCTAACGAGATCTAGAAGGACCGACTTGCCGAGCTTGAAGAGAAAGTAAACCTCATCCTAAAAGGAAGCATGTACGTATCGCCCGAGTCTACTACAACTTATTACTCACGCCTGCGCAGACCAACCCGAGGGAGGGAATCAGTCCTCGAAGATGCCAAGGATCTCGCAGAGGCAAGATTCACGCAAAGTAGTCAGCCTCGCGATCGTCGCGGCTCGAGCTATAGCGACCCGTCGCCCCCCAGTTTCGCTTTTGATGATACCAGTCCCCAGCCTTCCTCCTTGGCCGTTGCCCGAGCAGTCGATTTGTACATGAAGTATTGCCACCGACAGCCCGTCTGGTGCTTTAATTTTGAGGAACATGGGGATTTGGATTCCTTACCGGAAGAGCTCATCTGTAGTATCATTGCGCTGACGGCGCGGTTCTCACATGAGGGCGAACACGGGCAGCACCATGCGGATACGGCAAAGAGTTTGATTATGCTGCGGATTGCGAATGGAACAGTGGAATTGAGTACGATAGAGGCTCTGTGCTTGCTGGCGTATTCTTCGTTCATTGGTAGGTGTCCAGATGCACTTCAGCTGCATGCGATGTACTGATTGAAGTAGATGGCGATATGCACCTTGGTCGATTTCACCTCGGACTGGCATTTCAGCTCTGTCGGTCTGCCCTGCTCGACACAGAGTCCGCCTATACTCCTGGGGACCCTCATTCAGAGCGCAAGAAGAGGCTATTTTGGAGTCTACAGCTATTGGAACAGTCGTATGGCCGTCAGACCGGGCTGTTGAGCATTCCCTCGGAGACTTGGCGTCCGGTGGACTATTTCTCAGGCAACGGCAGAGAGCCGCAAAGAGACACCGAGAAACCTCCCCCATTGCCACGAGACACAATCGGCTGCACTGCGCCAGACGACACGGGCATCTGGAGTATGACGATCCACTTTGGCTGGGTCTGGAGCAAAGTACGCACATATGTGTCAGATTGTGCCAATAACCGACTACGAGAGCCGTGGCGCCACGAGTCAATGTATTCAATGGTGCTTTCTGACCTGACAGAAATCGAGAACCAAACACCCCTCTGCCATCGATACGACCATGTGCGGTTCTATGATCGGCAGCCGGACGAACTGATCGTCAACCGCGCGTACTGGGTCCCCTGGCTCAAATTACAGTTCATGTACCATGCCATTCTCACCGTCCTCAACCATCCTTTTCTGTATATCATGGCCTCGCGGCACAACCCCAACCTGGCCATTCCGAATAGTTTCTGGCGCCGCTCGTCGGAGCTGGTACTCCTGCATGCAACGTGGATCGTGCGTATGATTGATATGCTATCGGATAAGGACGTACGGCTTACCGATCCCTTCTTCGCGCATGTGGCTGCTATCGCCGCGACGGTGCAGCTGTATTACTGTTGTGCTGGTGATCCCAGACTAAAGTACAAGTCCCGGGCGGATCTAGCACGCTGCAGGGTATTTTTGAGGTCGTTTGTACCCTTTTCCCGGGCGTGTGCATCATTGGTATGTTTAAGCCCCAGATGATCTGGTCAAGGCTAACAGATCAGAACCGATCACTCGATCGTATGACCCGTATTGCAGCCGGCACGGAAAATGTAGACTACGACAGCTGGGTGCCGTCCAAGATTCATCTGAACATCCCCTTGATGTGGGATATCCTCCAGTTCACCTGCAGCGACGATTCTTATCCAGCCGTCCCGTCGGGAAGCCTCTTGCATTCCTCACTCAGCGCTTCTGCAACCAGAAACGATGCAGAGGAAAGCTCTACTCTAGAAATCATCGTGACGACATCACCTGAAGTAACCGTCAACACCGCAGATGGCGGCCAGGGCGTTCCTATGCCTCTGTATCGGGCCCCGAAATCGTCAAAGGACAGCGATACGAGCCCAACTACAGCTCCACGGTCTTTGCCTCCTCCAGATGCAGTGGTAGCTCCGATCGACAGCCTTATGCTCAACACGCCCTGGCTTTGGGCTGATCCGGCGCCATTTGGAGACGTGGACGACCTCGACTATAGCACGTCCACTCCGGCGGTAGGTGACATTGAAGGTTCAGCGTGGTGGAATTTGGGAAATTTATAATCTGCATACAAGCGCCAAGCGTTATGAAGTTGTGATCGATGACTCCATTATCCTCCACATTGTGCACTGCTTATATTCTAGGACTAGGACTAATGAGCCTGCCGATACGCGACTTAGCCATCCAGCCACGAATGCACCAACTGAACGCAGCGAGTCTCTCCCGTGCGACATGAATTTATCTTTCCTCCAGCAAGACCACAGCTTAGAGCAACACGGAAGATTTTCTCCCAGCGAATACCACGAATGCAACAATCACCAGACGATATCCCAAAGCGACTGCCCCGTCCGCTTGATAGCCAAAGCAATTCATGAGTCCCCATTGTTACAATGAGCCCCAACGCAGATTGTATAGCTAAGGTTCGATATAGGATCAAGCACTTGCCGTTATACAACGCCGATTGCCCTTATCGAATCAGCTCATTGTTACGTTCTGCGTCCCATAACTTCGAAGCCGAAAGCGACGCCATATCGATCATGATCAATCCTAGTCGGTAACAACAATGATGTCGAAAAGTGGTAAGGCCAGGTGTGTGAAAAAGAACAGATATCATCGTATAGTCATTTCTGCAGGCATTTACTCTGGTAATTGAAGTGGACTAGAAGACAGCTGTTGGTGGACAAAAATAGCGTAGATGAACCAGTAAAACGCGAGATATGAGCAGAGGAATGCCATTCCCGAAGCGGCAAACTTTTCCCCTCACAACCCCACATGAACACGTTTCGATGACGAAAAGCATTAGATAGGAGAGACAAGGGACTATTTTTACCCCTCTGGTCTGGATCCCGGCTGCCGTTCCATGGCCGATCATCTGGTCGGTTGGTACGGTTTGCTTTGCCGCATCCCACGGTTCGCCCAGCATGACCACCACACTGCACCGAGTTGGTTATCTATCTAGGTTGCGGGGTAGTAATAATGAATATACTACATCATGTATATACAAGTATCACAATGAGAGTCAATAGGTAGTCCTCAATGCACCAACATGGCACCCTCACCACACATCGTCATCATCGGCGCTGGTATTGTCGGCGCCAACCTCGCCGATGAACTGGTCTCCCGAGGATGGACCAATATCACCGTCGTCGAGCAGGGCCCGCTGCAGATGCCCGGTGGCTCGACGTCGCATGCTCCAGGCTTAGTCTTTCAAACCAATCCGTCCAAGACGATGACCCGTTTCGCACAGTACACGGTTGAGAAATTTCTGTCTCTAGAGAAAGACGGGCAGAGCTGCTTCAACCAGGTCGGTGGCTTGGAGATCGCCACCACACCGGAGAGACTTGAGGAGCTGAAACGGAAGCATGGCTATGCGTCCGCGTGGGGGATAGAGGCGCGGCTCGTTAGTCCAGCCGAATGCCTGAAGATGTATCCTCTTCTGAACAAGGACATTGTGCTCGGGGGACTGCATATCCCTAGCGACGGGCTGGCACTCGCAGCACGGGCCACACAACTGCTCATCGAACGCACACGACAAGCAGGCGTGCGATATCTAGAAATGACGCCCGTCACAGGCATCCAAAAGACAGGAACCCGTGTCACCGGCGTGATAACCTCCGCTGGAGTCATCAGCGCGGATATCGTAGTCTCCTGCGCAGGGTTCTGGGGCGTAGAGGTAGGCGCCATGGCCGGCGTGGCAATCCCCCTCCTGCCCCTAGCACACCAGTACGCCAAAACCACTCCCGTCCCGGCCCTAGCAGGTCGCGAGATCAACAGCCGCCCGAACGGGCTGAACGCCACGTTCCCCATCCTCCGCCACCAGGACCACGACCTCTACTACCGCGAGCACGGCGACGCCTACGGCATCGGCTACTACGGCCACCGCCCGATGCCCATCGAGGCATCCTCGTTGGGGCATACCCCGCACCACGTCGATGAGAAAACCATGCCGTCCCGGCTGGACTTTACCGCTGAGGACTTCGCCCCAGCCTGGTCCGAAACACAGCGACTCCTCCCTGCGCTGCGAACATGCCGACTCGCCGACGGCTTCAACGGCATCTTCTCATTCACGCCCGACGGCGGACCGCTGGTCGGCCCCGCCCCAACTCTGGACAACTTCTACGTCGCCGAAGCAGTCTGGGTAACGCACTCGGCTGGCGTCGCGCGCGCACTGGCTGAGCTGCTTGTAGAGGGCTCCTCGCGCATCGACTTGTCCGAGTGCGAGCTCTCTCGATTTGAGGAGGTGCAACTCAGCCGTGAATACGTGGCGGAAACTTCATCCCGGAACTTTGTCGAGATCTACGATATCCTGCACCCGCTACAGCCGCGTGAGTCGCCTAGGCAGCTGCGCGTGAGTCCGTTCTATGCGCGCGAGAAGGAGCTCGGCGCGTTCTTCCTTGAGTTAGGTGGGTGGGAGAGGCCGTTCTGGTATGCTGCGAACGAGAAGCTGGTAAGGTTTCTCCCGGCAGAATGGCGGCTTGTGGAGAGAGATGCCTGGTCGGGGAGGTATCATTCGCCTGTTGTCGCGGTTGAGGCGTGGAAGACGCGGAATGCGGTCGCGATGTATGATATGACGTCTTTCCATCGGTTTGAGGTCTCTGGGCCTGGGGGGAGGGAGTTGCTGCGGAGGGTGATGACGAGTGGTGTTCCAGCAGTAGGACAGATCGTTTACACGCTCCTGCTGAACGAGCGGGGTGGCATCCGCAGCGATATCTTCGTGGCGCGACTCGGCGAGGACCTGTTTCAGATTGGCGCAAACAGCGCGACTGACTTTGCGTATCTCTCTCGTGAGGCTCGACGACAGTGTCAGAGGTCGCCAATGCAATGGGTCCAGGTGCGCGAGGTGACAGGATACACCTGCTGTCTTGGTCTTTGGGGCCCTCGTGCCCACGATGTCATTCGCACGCTTACGACCGACGACCTTTCCAATACCGGGTTGCCATATATGCACGCTAAGCGAATTACACTGGGAGGCCTCCCTGTCACAGTCCTCCGCAAGTCCTACGTTGGCGAGAGCGGGTGGGAAATCCAGACGAGCGCCGAGTACGGACTGCGCCTGTGGGATGCCATATGGGCTACGGGCCAACCGCATGGTCTTATTGCCGCTGGACGAGCGGCGCTTAATGCCCTACGACTGGAGAAGGGCTACAGGACCTGGGGGGTGGACATGAATAGCGAGCATGATCCGTTTGAAGCGGGGGCGGGTTCTGCGGTGCAGGTTGATAGACGAGACGACTACGTGGGTAAGGTAGCGGTGCAGCGACTCGCAAGGAGACAGCCTACCCGTCGGCTGCGGTGTTTGACCATCGACGATGGACGGTCGATGGTAATGGGCAAGGAGCCTGTGTTTTGGAGGAACAAGGCCGTGGGATATGTTACCACCGCTGCGTTTGGGTATACGATCCGCAAGCCTATCGCGTATGCCTGGCTTCCTGCATCGGTTCAAGAGGGCGAGAGCGTGGAGGTGGAATATTTTGGGAGGAGGATCAGGGCTACGGTTATAAAGGAGCCGGTTTATGATCCTAACGACGGGGCGCTGCTGGGAGGGGAGACGGTAGCTGAGCCTGTGCTGGAGCCGTTGAGGCATCGTCTATAGGCATATACCGTTGCATATAATCCGGATTTACTTAACGAAATTATGATTCATCTACGTATCAAGCTTGCTATTTTCCGCTTGACCCAAGTCAGAATGTCCAGCGCGATTTACCCACATCCAGTCATATGACTCGCATCACTCGCACTAGATTTATTCTCATCTACACCGCCCATCAATGGATAAAGGACATCTTGAGACCTAACGCATCCTCGGCCACTTTTGTCCCGAACACAGATCGACTACAGTCACCAGATTGGTGGGATTTGCGAATCCCCGGATTCCCCACATTACGGTCTGGAGATCGATCAGCGAGCCCCCCGATCATAATAATACCGAGATGGCCCTGTGGGGAACTGCGGTTGAGTTACCCCGGACTCTGCAGAAGCACTTAACTATGACGCTCTAGGGACCCCGCGCCGAGCAACACCCAATAGGCAGGAACCAAGAGCCCATCGGTGGAAGACATCTTCGCAATAGATACAGCCCTCCGGGCCAAGGGAACTCATGCGGGATCAATGGAGATACTGCATATTGTGTGAGGGGTGGTCATTGCCCAGATAGAATAACCTGTATATATATCCTCCGCCTTAGGCTGAGATTTCGTTGGAGACAAACAGCACTGTCGGTACATTCCCTAGGTATCGAAATTCAAGCAAGAAAGTTAACGAAATGAAAAGCCTCAACTCCCTTTTCTGCGGGTCCATAGCGATGGCAGGCCTAGCATCCATGAGCACCGCGGCACCAACTACCCGCCCCCAACGCCAGATCCTCCTCTGTTCCGACAGTACAACGATGCCATATGGCACGACTAGCCTAATCCAAGGGTACCTTCACCCTCCAATAGGCCAAAAACCGTACTAATTCTATAGATGGGGCTACTACATGCACAACTTCTTTGACCTAAACATCACCAACCTCGCGCGCGGAGGGCGCAGCACCCGCTCCTTCATCAACGAAGGGCTCTGGGCTTCTCTACTTGAGCGTATCGTCCCCGGCGAAGGCACCTTCGTGCTCATCGAGATGGGCCACAACGATAATGGTGATCCAACTACCGACGTGAAGAATCGAGCTACGCTTCCTGGTATCGGGTCCGAGAGTGTCGTTGTGGCTAGTAATGCCACGGGAGGGACAACGGAACGGGTGTATACGTTTGGGCATTACCTCCGGAGAATGATCCGGGATGTAAGGCAGGCTGGAGGCGTTCCGTTGGTGAGTGGGATGGTTCCCGTCATGTCGTGGACGGGGGATGTTCTTCGACGGGATTGGGCTTTTGCGGATTATGCGCGTGAGGTATGTGAAGCCGAGCGTGCAGAGTGGTGGTGAACTAAGCGAGTACAGGTGGCCGAGGAGGAAGGGGTGGAGTATATCGATCATACGAAATATGCGGTGAATCGCTGGCAGGCTTTTGGTTCGCTGAATGCCACGATGCCGTATTACCCGTTGAATGACTATACGCATACAAGCTGGCCTGGTGCTGAAAGTAAGTCTTGTGATTGGAATGAAGAGGAAATCGCTGACACTGGTATAGTCAACGCGGAAGCGCTCGTGACATCTGTCAAGTGTAGCCATCATTACTGGTGGAAGTCGCAATTGGCCTGGTATCTGAATCGCAATGCAAGCAAGATCGACTATCCTTGCTAGTTTACGATGTGATATTTCTTTCTAGCGGCCATGAGAGATTTGGTGTACCTGATCTGGTTGGCGCAAGTACTAATGTCACTATCGATTTCTATTGGGGGCTCTGACTGCATGGGAAACATCTACTGTTCCCACTATACTATTCTCGTTTAGCTAGTCTTCAGTCATGCAGGGCTATACCCCATCTTTGCCATGTCAATCTGCGCTATGGTGCGCAGCCTATCAATGCCCAGAGGAAGAATATCCCCTGGACTCGTGCTAGGTCTGGCCGACCGGCCAAAAATCATCCGCCGCGTCAGGGTTATTGCCTGATTACCTGGCTGAATGCCCGGTGGGACCGGGAAGATTTGCTTCTTTCGTTGTTAGAGAACACAATGATAATTAACAAAGAAGATATCCCGCACCTCGCGTTGCTGGAGCCGTGGCATGCCACTTCTGTCTAGTGTGTAGAGCTCCACGACACCTCGGACACGGCGGGTTGTGCGGCTGGAGGTCCAGTTTATAATGATGGCAGCTTGGACAGCGCCATTTCCTCCCACGAGCCATTCTCCTGCATCTTGTCGCAGTCTGTTGAGGGATTCGCTCCACCCGCTCTCAACGACAATTCTGGGCATGATGGCATTTGGCACGTTGATGGCTACATTGGGTGCCTTGTGGATGCCAACAAATGGCCCATCAGGAAATTCATAAACTCCTAGCAATTAGAACTGCATAAGATGGAATGAACGGAGATGCATCGCTTTACTGGTATTTGCTGTGGTATGCAGCATGTCGGACTCATTCTGAGTAAGTTGCCCGGAGACAAGCCATTGAATCTCGCTTTGATGGCACCAAACTTGGTCGACATTGTGCAGAAATGACGCCATTGCTACAACTCGTAGGATCAGAGTGGAAGAGTTATAACCCTTGCTAATGAACGGAAATACGTTATTCGCTTTATCGTTCTTGTATGCTGCTACATTGACGATACTCGCTTACCAGAAGGCACCTTTTGCCCGCTCAAGTGCATCCCCCACATTCGCCATCCAGGAAGGAGCGATGTTCTCGTAAACAAGCTCAGCGTAGATGGCATCTTTTGTTGCTCTTGCCTCGGAGATCTTCTCTACTAAGTGATTGTGGAAAGACAGTTCGTCTGCCAATTCCGAGCCTGAATACCGAAGAATCAAAGACTCGGGGGTTGCCATCTTTGCAGAACTCTGGTGCAGGATTCTGGCAGGAGAACAAAATTGCTAAAGGTGGAAATCGTGTGAATGCTGTCTCTTATAAGCATTAAATATGATGTAGTCATGATCATACTGTCATTCTCCGAGAACCATGGGAAGGCTATCATTTACCGAATTGGGCCAAGATCTTTATTGCATTTCTAGAACCTACTCATGTTGGTTCCTCAGTTACATGCCGAATAACCTTCCTCTACAAGGAATAACGAAATCCAACTATGGAAGTTCCAAGGATTATGCCAATTTTCCAAAATATTTCCATCCAAGGTAACCAGACACACCCAACGCAGGCACCAGTAGTGTCCCCAACCTGAGCATAGCGGCTCTGGTTCTCTCCTTAAAGTAACCCTCCGCCATGGCCTGGAAATTATCGACGTCGTTGCCGCTCGGATATTTCTCTTCTGGAATGGGCACATCCAGAAACGGGCAAATCTGCTCCCATCCCAGCCCATCTTCAAGCCTGACCACCAGCAGACGCTCTTTGGGAACCGTATTTTTGACAGCCTTGATGCTGTAGTCCATGTGAGCATTCTCTCATATAGCCATATCTCAGGGCACTTACTACTCAACGTAGTTCCTCCTGAGAGCAGCCTCATTACCCGGCTGGCCCGGCATTGTGCCGTCAGCAATGACACCGTACAGGGTGTCGTTGAGAGCCAGAAAGCCACCTAATTCCTCGTCGAAATGCCTGAGAATATTCAATGGGAACGAAGCCGCCGCCTTGATGATAAAGCCCACCGTGCCGTTGACCGACTTGACCCACCGATCCGGGTCCCGCTCCGTCAAGATGAACTTGACCTCGGGATCCTGTACGTACTCGTCGAGGAGTGCTGGGCCTAGGAAACTCGGGATCTCAATAAGGCACTGTAGTATGGTAAGTACGCAGAACGCAATCGGATATGTGGACATGTACATCATAGTCGGCAGTCAACTTGTCGAAATCAGCCTTGTCGAACCGTTTGATGCCTGATAACCGGTTGTGCTGCGCGGTTACGGCCTCTAGGAGGGCTGCCATGCCTTGTTTGCCCTGCACTAGTACCACCTCGTACATGTGGTAGGGCTTGTAGCCTAGTATCTTCATGGCAAAGTAGAGGCCGAGCGTCCCAGTTCTGGATGTTGATTAGCGACACGTTATTGTACGCGCGGAATTGTAAAGGAATTGCTTACCGGCTACAGCTGGCGACGATGACCTTGGTCTTTTTCTTCTCCGCTGGCGTAGCCAGCTTGTCGATTGCTCGTGACATGATGCTGGTTGCTGCTGTGGAAGCTACAGTAATTGAATACAGTCTATTAAAAGGAGATCCCAACTTCTTAAAAATTATTGTCGGGAATCGAACTTTGCTTTCCTTTTAAAGAATGTGCTGGTCACCTAATGTCCGTGCGACAACAAATGAGTAGTAAGCACTAGGTTCAGCTCCGTGTTGCGGAAGCCTATCATGAGATCCAACAAAGAATAAGTTTCGAATCAGACACCCCATAGCTTCCTGGCTGAGGTCAATTAGACTAGTGCTGACAGCTGATCACTCTGTCGCTCCACCGTTGAGGCTGAACCGTTGGGACGACTCGGTTGTCACTGGTTGATTTGCCAGCCATGCTTTTCTTACTTCCCTTTGGCGACTCGACAGACTTTGCGCTGGCCGTGGCTACGCTCGTATACAGTACCTAGTAGGTATCCCCGGAATTAGAATGGGGCATTCGGCCCAAAAGGGATCCTTCAGGCAGCGACCTTCATAAACCCTAAATGTAGAATTCGCCAATAACAAGGATTCCTTCATGTTATTGAGAAGATTGAATTAGATATATTTACCCATGCATGCCCGACGTAGTGACTAGCTATTCCATCTGAAAGTCAATAATATCAACATGCAGTCCAGGTGGGACTTCCACATTCTGCAGTTCCTCGATCTTTACATCATCCGGTGCTTCGACGCTAAAGAACCGTATCAGCTTCTCCTTCTCCAGACCTTCAGGTAACAGATGGAATCATACGATATGAAATGTACAGGCGGATTGGTCAATGTGGAATCGAAAACCTCTGGGAACCTGAGGTTGCGATCGTGGTATATCTCGCGAAGACTGTAATCCGTGTCAGTTATTGAACTGCACGGTCGCTAGTTTCATACTTCGCGGCCAACTTCTTGCCGTCACCGTAGTAATCGTGCGCGAGCTCGTTGTCGAAATGGATATCGAAGGTCTGTAGCTAGTAAGAACGGTACAATGCATCGGGTAAATAGTCCCCGACGTGAGACTTACCAAGTCCTTTGTCATTTTGCGATATGTACAGAAGGGTTCAATATAGATGTAGTGTACACTTAATTGCTTTCACCACGTATCTGATGGAAAAGGATAACGGCTAGTTATATGGATGATGGTGGTGGCACATATGCCAACTGTTTGAGTTTGTGGATGACATCAGCGATGATGTGCTCCAGCCATGCTCCATCATATGACAATTGTATACTATGACAATGCTTTGTCCGTCCCTTTTCAATTAAATTATTGTCTTGTATAACTGCAGGATCAGAAAGTTTATCGCCTACATTTGTTGAAGCTTTGCAGCAGGTCGCCGGGGCATGTCCTGTCTCGTAGGTATTAGAATACTAATAAAGGTAGCGCTGGCCGGATACTGGTCTTTGGATATCAAGAATACAAGGGGTGTGATGCATCTCATTGGCTTGCCTTTTAATCCTAAGCCGGTCGACTACGCTTCCTTGACCATGAATCTGATGATAGAGTAATAGATGATGAACATCCGTCTTATGTACTGTATATAATGAAGCGGCGGGTGACTTTTAACAGTGTCGGCCAAGGATATGGAATAGGACCTAGATTTAGCACCTAGTTCATACTGGCAGCAGATTAAGTGGAGGCTGAATGTGTCCTGAATGAGCCTGCTCACAGCGCGACGTTATGGAGCGCCTATAAAACCTGGCATTAACTGGACAGCTGTAAATAAGCAGATCGCGTGTAGAAAGATCTCCTTTGTCTGCCCAAGGAGAACCTTACTGTCTCTATCCCTGCTCTAAGGGAAAAATAGGAATCTCATCTGTAACAAACAGAATACTTCATGAACATCATGATTAGATTAACGCTGGAACCTGCTCTAGACAAGCTTCAGTTCAGCAAGATGCATATTAAAAATGAGATGTCCACAACCACCATGCCAGCGTGAAGGTCAGTACTAGTAGCAGGATCTGATAGGGGAAAAGCATTACAAACTCAGGATACGCTATCTAAAAACCATTATTAGATATATGGGGCAAAGCAGTATCTTAAGCATCTATAATGACGTTCCCAACAATGTACGCGAACCCAATGCTCTAAGAATGACTGGAATAGCTATATGCAGCGGGAGCGATAGTATCTCTTCAAATAAAATAGATCCCCCAACAACATCACAAACATATTAATGCTTCCACTAATAAACATTAATGTCCTTCTAACAGAGTTAGCCTTAAGCCTTTAGTATCATCCTCCTAGGGGGTTGAAACAACTCTGATAGTTAACCAGGCTGATTATATTGATTTGCCCAGACATCTGGAGGCAGTGGTGGAAGAATATACCACTTAGCATCTATGACAGGTGAACAGCGACAGCTATAAGGAAAATATCAAGAGAGCTTGTAATGTAGTATTTGATGACACAGTTAGCAGGGCGCCAGAAATGCTTATTAACTGCTGTGCTGCTGTCTGCCACTACCTGCTGCTAATAGCTATCCTACTACCTCTTATAGTATAGCTCCTACTCGTTTAAGGATGGTGTTTCCTATTACTACTTTTATCCCTTTCCCCTGCTAGCTTGACACCCCTATTCTATCTATATAGGCCTGACACCTCTCCCTTAAATAATAATGTACTTTCTCTTTCTCTTTTCCCCTTTTACTATCTATGTTGTCTGGTGTACGACCCCGTTACCTAAATATTATCTTTTTTCTGTAAAGTGCTAGCCACTCCCCTCTTTTTACCCTTTTTTAGCTATGGAGGTAGTAAGGTTTTGGGTTATCTAAATAATAGAGGCACTGTTACTATTCCTTCTTGTTTTATTAGAAACTAACCTATCTACTTTATCGCTACAGTAGGATTTACACTGCTACAGTTATAACTTATAGGTGGTTTTTTCTGAGTTGTCCTCCAGTGCTGATTTGTGAACTTATCGGTAATTAGGCGATGCTTATGATCTTCCTTATACTTTTCCCCCCAAGGGCTTTATGGGTTCCTGTGTCCTGGATTCCTCTTACTTTAAATTTCTTCATGGGAAAGGTAACCTCCCTTATTGTATTCTCTGCACGAGAATAGAGATAACATTGAGGAGCTTACACGGAGCCGGCAGCATAACCTGTAAATAAGTTTCAGAAACTTCCCCCCAGTGTCCGGCTGCTCTACTTTGCTCGGCCCACTTGGGATCCTCATCGACGGCCAGCTCAACCAAAGGACCGATCATCAGGGGCGGTCGTGGATGTGTCTTTATGGTACGACACCCTTTCTTGTCCACATAGCCCTGATAGAAGCGCTACGTTTTCCCCATTTGATGCGCCTCCTTCTACCCGCGCTCGTCCCGACATGAAAGGGAAAAGTATGGATACAGCAACAATCCATACTGCAGATTCCAGGCGTATCACAAGTTTGTTATTCGCTGGTGGGCCTGACCCCTGCCAAAATAGTGCGGGGCTGTCCTGTCGCCCAACATCCACCCGAGCACTTAATCCAATTTTCAGCCGCATCAGTACCAGCGAACTTCCGACGGTTCAAATCATCGGGCGAGTGGCCATCTAGTCTCGCTCGTCTGCAAATGGCTGGCCTGTATCCGCATGCGCACGATTTAAAAATGGTCGCACCGTTGCCGAGATCGGGCGTCGGCAAAGTCAAGCCACAGAAACGCCCGCAGCGCAAGCCAGAGCAACCCAAGCAGGCGCCTGTCCAGTTCCATGATGCCATTGGGAGGAAATTCTTCTTTCCATATGAAATGGTCGCTACCTGGTCTGTAAGTAGGCAGTACAGTTTGTTCGATATAACACTCGGGTGTTCATTGTTCTGCCATGGTGCTGACGACTTGTCCCAGGGTTTGGAGAGGTTGGTTCGAGAGGCGTTCATCCACATTACCGTAATTGGGCCACACGTCTATGAAGGACACTATGATCTAGTTGGGCCTGATGGCGATATCATTCTCCCATCCGTCTGGGAACATGTGGTGGTGCCGGGCATGTCGGTTACTATGCACATGTGGCCACTGCCGGAGGGAACGGCGGGACCGGAGCCGGAAGACGAGGAGACGAGAGCAGCGAAAGAGGCAGGCGCGCACAAACCGGTGCGTGCCAGGATGGATGCCGATGACCCGCGCTGGATTCCGCCACCCACAGTTGCGCTGGAAGGTGTTTTCGGCTTCCTTGATAGCGCGGGGATGGCAAACGACACGCACTCGCTGCATCTTGCGCTCTTCGAGCTTCGATTTGATGGCAATATCCAGACCGCACAGGTGACCGCTTCGTGTGATCTGAGTCCGACTACTGACAGCGTGGCGGTCGATGCTGAGTGGAAAGTTGGTTTTTTCCGTCGGTCTTCTGCGGGAGTTGTGGATTGGGACGTCCTGGATGGTACCGGATTTGATAAGTCCGGAGCCCAACAGACTGTGTTAGAAGTGAAAGACTCGGAGAGGTATGGTGTGGCTATCCTGCTACGGCGCCGACAAGCCGAACAGGACGCTCCATTTCCTGTAATTTTCAACATAGCCTATGTACACCACGGAGGCTACGGAGATGAGGAGCAAGTAACGCAAAATATTCTGCCTGGCAGATCGGAGAGCACTCCCTGGACACCTCTGTCATGGGCCGCGGCGAACGGATGGGAGGACTGCGTAAAAGTGCTGCTTAGAGAAAAGGGAATCGCACAACTCGATCATAATGGAAGATCGGCTCTTTCCTGGGCCGCTGGTGGCGGACAAGCGATGGTCACAAAGCTGCTTCTTGATGAGCCGGGGATACAGGTCGACGAGGCGGACATCGGGGGAAGGACACCGCTATCTTGGGCTGCTGCGAACGGTCATGCTAATACCATAAATCTGCTACTGGCTCAACGAAAGGTCAATATTAACCGGCCAGATTGCCAGGGGCGAATACCACTTTCATGGGCAGCTGGGAACGGGCATGTTGATGCTGTTATTATCTTGATAAGTAACGCGAAAAAGAATGGTCTGATAGTCGCCGCTCCCATCGGCGACAATGGCAATTTTGACAGCAGTCCCCTCTTCTGCGCAGCTAAAAATGAGCAGCAGAGTACCTTGCGGATCTTAGTGGAGGAAGATCTTCAACTGCCTGAGACATACAGACAGTCCACCAGGCTGGCTTTGACACAGTTTTATCTGCACAAAGCTGCGCAACAGGGATGGTGTATCTTCACAAAGCTTTTAATTGAGAAGAAAGTCCAAATCGACTGCAGAGATCCGGACTACGACGATCGCACGCCTCTCTGCGTCGCTGCGGAGCAAGGGCACGCAGAGGTGGTGGAGTCTCTTCTCAAGGCTGGAGCGGCACGCAACCATCAAACTAGCAGAGCTCGAGACACTCCCCTTGGGCTGGCCATCCGATCTGGGCATGAGGCCGCAGTCAAAGTGCTTCTCAACGCCGGGGCCAGCGTCCATTTGAGGAACGCCAAGGGGGAGGCTCCGATGGACCTGGCTAACCACCACCCAACCCTCTTCCACATGGTTGCGGCAGTAGACAAGGTTGGGAGACTCGCGGAAACAGCGGATGAGCACCTCGACTCCAGCATTGACCATGAATTTAAGGCCACTGTTATCGACTTTGTCTCTGTTTGTGGTGTTCTGACGCCTTGCGCTGTAGAAATTGCTGTCGACGAGCTCCTGAAAACTCCTTGGGTTTCTACTACTCCAGGTACTTCTTCCACCTCATTTCGATGGCTGCATCTTCCGGTTAATAATGTATGTTGAATACACCCTATTGTATATCACGACCTAATTATTTTCAGATGCGATGGATTGAGGTAAGGCGATTTCCTGCATCGCGTATTGAGCTAACTAGAGACAGCTTTTGATGGCCCGGCTGTACAATAACTCAGCGTCTGCTTATAGAGTGCTCAAGCCCGAGCGTTGGGTTAATCGACAACATCATGGTGCCACTGGCGCCCACCATGCTCGCTTTATGCGGTCACAATGTCAGGCGTTTCCAAGCGCCGCGCTCTGTACGCGATTGTCTTATCATGCCTATTGCCCTGGTAGCTAACTTAGTCGACAGGGGCTCTGGACGGGGAAGGGACGGACCATCACAAAGATCTAGTGTTGTTTGTACGACTTTTTCCGAGGATGATAAGGGCAGATACTCACATAGCGACAGATGCCCTTCCTCCATTGGGATTTCGAAGAAATGCACTCAAATCGCGAAGCAATTGCCAACTCCTTGTCTCAAAAGCACAACATGAATGAGAGGCTTACCCGGGACCAAAACCTCTTAAAAGCGTATCTAACTGACGAGCATCCTTTGCATATCCGACGCACTCTAGATCAGTACTACTATTATACTGCTACAGACACTACAATGAGAGGCGAAGATCAGGTTCTCGGTTACTATCAAAGAAAAAATGATCTGCAACCAAGAGTCCTTACTATGGTTGATCAGCTGTGGCTCTGGGTGCTGAAAGGCGAACGGGGCAAGCCCGACACTGTCGTCAGCTGTTTCCCGGTTCTCGATCCAGCGCATCCAGACCAACAGGGGTTGACGAATGTGCTGCGCTGCGTGAAGCTGCGACTTCTCCATGAGCCTGCTTCTGTTCAAACCGCTTACGATCTGGCAGGGCTGATCACCGCCATGTGCTCCAGGATCTACCTTGACCGGGCAAGTACCCTGAGTTTCGAAAACACCAAGTCGACGCTCCAGTTTTCTGAACTCTATGAGACGGAAATTAGCGATATAGTATGTCTCTCCCGCTGCATTGCGATGGATGTCGGAGCTGATTACATACGTGTAAGATTCAAGAGGAGAGTGTCCTATTTGGCAACTTTACCAAACTCGAGAAAGAAAACGTGGCAAATATACAGCGCAAGATCGTCCTACTCTCCAGGATCAAAGCGACCCTCGATGAGCTGAATGTCATGGTCATGCTGTTTAATGACCAGCGCCACATGCTCAAGGTCATGGACGGCATCGTCAAGTTTATTTTAGCCCTGGAAACTGCAGATCAGAGCCTGGAAACAGCAGACTCGGAAAGCGATTCGAGCAGTAACAGCGACGCGACTGCGGATCCAGACGAAATCTTGGTAATAGAAGAAGCCTACCCAGGCCAACGCCCAACGGTGATATGGGGAGCCCGCAACGACCCAGATGAATTCAGCCTGCCGTTGGCCAAGGTCAACGCCAGCATCGACGAGATCAATGCCATGCTTGAGCGTGCACGGAGGGCTAACCAGTCGGTACATAATCGTCTCAATCGGGTCTCTTCTGACGCTCCGCTGATCACGCTCGCAGATTAATTTCCTGATAGACCTTAAACTGAAGCAGAACAGTGTGATGGACGCGCAGGAGTCGCTCAAGATGACTAGAGAAACAACAAAGCAAGGACGCACTGTTCTTATTTTTGCCCTAACTACTATCGTCTTCGTAAGTGTAGCTTCTCCTATTGGCGGCTGAAGTTGACTCGTTGCAGCTCCCTTTGTCGTTCATGACTTCGTTCTTCACTCTCGACATCAGCCAATTTCGCACAAATGCCGAGGGCAAGCTTGACCTAGGTTACGTCTCCTATATCGTCTGTAAGTACTTTGACATCCTCTTTCTTAGAAAACCAGCAGCTTACTGCCAATTAACCTACAGTCCCCGTTTCCAGCCTCATATCGGCCGCCCTCATCTGGACCGCGTTTAGAATCGAGTACATCGAAGCGGCCTGGATCTGGATGACGCTGTCTATGAGACATATACTAGGCAAGGTAAAAAATAACGCGACGAAGAAACGAGATGGTCCTCGCTATATGCCTACCAATTTGTCGGAATCTAAGGTTAGACGGGATACAGACTTGGAGGCGCAAGATGATAGACTTGTGCCTACTGTTGCCGGATCAGTCCTGCAGCCGACGAATTAAGAATCGATATTTAGACGTGATTCTGGATGAGACTAGCGTTATACAGCGAGGAGAGAGATAAATCCTTCCCTTTACATCAGATTACCATTGGCTGTCAGACTTGGTCTAACCCTACTTCATCATGAGCTCCTCAAGTAACATTCAACTACAATCAACGCACAATATCAGAAACTCAAATAACAGACGCACTGATAGACGGCATACGCCTAATATGACGGCATAGTATTCAGCCACCATCCAGAGTCCATGTTGATCGTCAGGGTTCATTTTACCCAGCTTCTCTATACACTTCAAAGAAGTCGTCCACGGTTTTCCACGTCGCGCTGGATTCACCTTGGAGGGATAGAAGAGCTGCATGCACTGGTTTGGGGTCATCATAGTATTCCTCCTCCGAGTTCCCGCGAGTTTTACCGTGGCATGACACGATACTCAAATATCGGTTGCAGGTCAGCTGCACCAAGTTGAACCCAATTAGTTAATCTAAGGCTCCATGCATAAGTGAAGTAAGCTGTTCCGCGATGGGTAGATGCACGTAGGGCATCCCTGTTATCTTCACCAAATGTGATGAGGTTCAGACTTCAGTATAATTGGCCGGGGTTGGCGTAGACCGCTCGCCATGCATGACGCCAGACAACCGCTTCGGTAAAGGCCTCATATGCAGCTCGGGAATTCATACTCGCTTCTTCCAATACCGGCATTTGTATTCCTTAGGCGACCTGCAATGTTGCTTTCGAGTACAAATGTCGGAGCTTTTTACTGTTATGAGTCTTACAACTATATTTGAACCTTCTAACTGACATGGCATACTGAGAATGGTAAGTAGTTCGTGCATGCTGCAAAGCGAGTGCTAAGAACCCGGCGCAAGATTGTATATCTTCTTGATATCCCGCAAAGTCTCCTCAAAATCGATCTCCAGGTCCCTAAGAAGACCAGTCTTCACATCGAATATCCAGCCATGTACAACGGGGAACTGCCGCTCATGGAAGCTCTGCTGCACCGCTGCCGTCTTGATCACATTTCTACAGGACTCGATCACATTCAATTCCACAAGACGCCTATATCTGGCAGTTGCATCTTGAATGCCATCCAGCTCCCGCTCATGCAGACGGTAGACATCCCGCACATTCCGAAGCCAGGGGTTCAGAAGCCCCAGGTCAGAGGGCGTCAGCGCGGCTTTGACACCACCACAGTGGTAGTGGCCGCAGACAACAATGTGCTTGACCTGCAGATGGCGGACGGCGTAATTGATGACGGACATCACGTTGAGGTCTGTGTTAGGGACCAGATTCGCGATGTTCCGGTGCACGAAGACCTCTCCGGCTTCAAGACCCATGATCTCGTTAGCCGGGACGCGACTGTCGCTGCAGCCAATGTACCTGGTTTTGTCAGATGAGATATACCTGAACCACTGTGTGTGTTTCTTACAGATATTCAGGCGTTTGTCCTGCAGAAAGCTTCTCGAAAAAAGCGGAGTCTTCTTTCATTTTCGTCGCGACCCAGGCGCGATTGTTCTCGAAGATACGCTCATGCGACTGTTTCAGATACTGTGGGACAGAGTCCTCTTTTTGGTTTGGAGACTCCATAATGGACAGATGTGAGAAAGAATGATCCCAGATGGTTTGGAGGAATCAAGTTACGAATATTTGTGGGTCGGAGGATGGCCTGATGATGTGGAATCGTGTGGCGTTCTTCGTGGGCCGGATATATATGCCTGAGGCACGCTTACTGCCAACTGGCTTAAAAAACTCAATGGCATTATTCGAATGGATCTACAGCCAAGCTCCCTCTTCAACAATGTATCTATGCGTTCTTGATCTCGTCTTATGTTTTTCTTTTCTAAAAGATGGTCAAATAGCTGATCACCGTCATGCTTCTACTAACTGATAGCCTGTTTTCGACACCTTGTCGTAGACCATGCCCCAGATATTGAGCTGCTGCTTCTGCAAAGCGTCTGCAGCCTCAGGAGACTGGCTTAACGAGTGCACCTGCTCAAGAACATTTAGCTCCACCAGCGCGCGGTCGCGTTCGTTTCCTGTCAGGCTGCCTAGGGTGTGATGATGAGTCGACCGTAGAGTGTGGAGTATACTTATTCGTCAGTATAACCCCAGCGATAGATATTGGTAAGAATTACCTGCTCCAAGGTTTCTGCAAGCCGGTATTTACGTCTTCATTTGCGATATGGCACCCATAATGTCCACATATTACGATATTCCGGATCTGGCTGAGTTAGTGGCACCCTCTCCAAGGAATAACGATCTCACCTTCAACGAGTCCAAAGCATATCGCAAGGTCGTATTGCAAGATAGATCATCCACCATCATGTTCCCCAAACTCCTGTACTCGAATATCTCATCTGAAGGCAAACCCAAGGTCTCCAGTTCGTCGCACCCGCTGTCCGAGCAGCCAATCCATAATACCTGCTGCCCCGGCTGTCGACGCCACGGTACAGAGTCCGAACGCAGTGGTTGGAGTTGATAACTGTCGACAATATGTTCACCCATCTTGCGATACGAAGAAGCAAAGCGATTTGAGGTTGGGTTGAATCTGGCAAGAGTAAGACTGCGGAAACTGAAGACCCGGGAACAAGACATAGAGCAGTGTGCTAGATGCGATTAATTGCAACGCGTATTGCTGGTGCAGACTCGACTTAATATGTGTTTATGACTCGCAGTTTCCTAAAAAAGGACTTCGTCAGGAAAGTGGAACAACAAGGGAATAGGTCAATCTCCGGGCCCTAATTTGCTTTCGGCCGAAGCGGCGATCGCTCGGCTTTTGCTTAGTTTCGTCCGAGAGGCAAATACCTGCCTCGGATGATCTTATAGGCACTAGAATACTGCTTAAGCTAGGTGTGGATCAATGAGGCGCTAGTATTATTGCCTTGTGAGAGTTGAATCGAGTGTGCGATGAAGGATTGGCCGAGGCTATACCACGATATATATCCCGCTTTTGTCTCCCGCTGATCCCAACCTAGACTGTGGCCTGTCGGTAATTATGTCTACAAATGACTCCGAATACGATCATAACTGTTCCACCCTAAGCAACTCTTCAACTGCTAAAGACAACACTCAGGCGACCAACCAGTGGCGCTAAACCAGCGATGCTGGAGCGCCTCCCTCGCAGTTATCCTCTTCGTTGGATCTAAATTCGTCATTTTACCAACCAGGTTCCTAAGATCAGGCTCTACATAGCCCCAACGCTTAAAGGGCTGTCTAGGATTCTCTGGACCGAAGGTGTGGGCGACATCCATCAGACGTTCGTAAAATGGGTTCTGCTCTCAGATGTGGTCAAGAAACCCATTGAGACCGTCTTCGTCCGCAAAATAAGATATATGCCGGCGAAGAATATGGCGCCACGAGTCGGCGGAGTTTAGTTCGTCGTCGTTGACACGGAAGACCATCTCATTGACCGTCGCATAAATCATCTAACGGCAATTAGCGACATATAATCCCGAGATTTATAGCAATGGGAGTCATACTACTACACCAAAAGAGAAAACATCCGAGGCCTGGTTCTGGCGTGATCGGCACCAACTTTCAGGACTCCTCCATATTACATTGCCGCATAGTGGGCCAGTCAACCACTTCCCTCTGGGAACAATGACTGTATCATCAAGGTCTGAAATTTGCACGTTGTTGACCACGACTCCGCGCCCAGCACTTCCCGCATAATTTACGAGAATATTATTGGGCTTGATGTCTGCAGACGGTCAGTAACACGATCATATCATTATTCTGAGCGTAAATACTTCCCATTATGGAGAATATCCCTATCGTGGAGATCGACGAGGCCTTGCAAAGCACTCCGGAGAATGTTTCTCGTATCTTGAGGTAATTCCCTCTGGCTCAAACGAAGCAGATCTCCAGACAAGTACGGGTAGATGAACATCTCCAGATTTCTGACGGTATCAACCGCCCCTCGCACGTTTGGGCAAGATGACAGCGATTTCTGGAGGCTTAGTTGGTACTCAAACTCGCCCTCTATCATGTTTTTCGCTATGAAATTCCTTCCCTCGGCACTACCGCGCAGTTAGCAGCGACTCGTAAGCGGTCCCGGATCAATGTACCTCGCACGGTATACACATAAGGGCGGCTTTCTCCGCTCAGCAAGGACTTCTCCATTCTAGATGTTCACCCAGAGTCGCTCTTGAGCATCGTGCTGAGGGTGAGAGGCTCATCGCTGAGCTGTGGCATGTGAGACATGAGGCAATGTTGGGAGATTCGTCGTCCAAAATGGGGTATCTGGCATGGCAGTATTCTTGCAAGCAACATGTCTAAATTGGCAGGAAACTCGATTATCTGGGATTAGGTGCTGGATGGACCACCATACAAGGGGGCAATTGTTGATGGATGTCAGCCTGAATCATATCTTGGCAGCCGCTAGTCAGCCAATCGCCCCCGATGTAGACAATCCGCAAAATGGGTTAAACATGCACAACCCATGTGGATATTGATATGCATAAACCACTAGGTGCGCACGACCTAGGGCTTCTTCGGACTGATAAGCTTATCTGACCGTACGGTGGATAACCAGGCCTAGACTAGGATATATTCTTAATATAGATGAATAGAGAATGATAGTATCCATCGACATATGAAATAAAAATATTAAGTCTACTAAGAAGATAAGTTCTGTGGTGGATATATCCATTATTCGTGGTCCAACCCGCATGGATACGGGGGTGGGTTAGATAGCTGGGGTTCAACCCATAATCCGTATGGGTTGGATTGGATGAATTGGGTGGATTGGATATGGATCAACCCATATCCAATCCACAACCAATCTACACTTACGATATTAGCAATCTAGCACAAAGTCTTTGGTTTATGTGTGGGGCCGTGCAAGGATCCAGCAATAGGTACTCTTTGGCTAAATAAAAATAAACCTACTGTGGTATTTTTACATGCTTTCGTGATCATAAGGAAAGTGGGCATATGAATGTAGAACTTGCTTCATGAGAAGATATATTATGTACTAGGAAATAGGATATTCGCAGAGATCAGAGACCTCACAAAACAGGCACATACAAACCCGTAGCCCAGAAAGTAAATATGCAATTCCTAAGCCACAGCTTTCTCGGGGTGGTTAGCAGGGAGAACATCAGCTATGGTCTCGTCCGTGCCCGCGAGATCATCCTGGACATCGATGTGATCACGGATCTTGAGGAAGATGACGGGGGCAGCAACAACGAGAGAGACGGCGAGGAGAACCCAGTTGCTGATAAATTCCTTCTCGTATGAGAGCTTGCGGGCATCGAGGTTGTTCACAATAGCCGCACCGCACGACTGAATGCCCTTGTAAAAGCCGACGTAGTTGGCAGAGCGACGGCCGGAGTTGGAGAGAGCGCCCATGAACCTATTCATTTCATTAATTATCAGCATTGAAAACGACCAACTAAGTTGGATGAGAGCATAACATACCAGTAGACGCTAGCTTGCCAAGCGGCATCGTAGAAACCGTAGAAAAGGTACAAGAACATTGGGCCCACATAGCCGGGAGTCTCCCAGTCAGTCGGGACAAAATTGGGGTTGAGCTTGGGATTAACGCTTTCACGTGTATATGTCTTCTCATAGGCATATCCACCACCCCAGATGGCAAAGGTGAGTATGAAGAGAACGACCCAGGTAATCTTCGCTCGGACAGAACGGCGAACGCTCTGAATATCGAGAAGGTATCCCCAGATGACAGCTGCAATGATCTGAGCCAAGAAGTACAGAAGACTGTTAAGAGCCTTGGTTCGGGTACCGAAGTGAGCACCGTTGACCGAGTTCTGCTGGTAGACGTAGAACCAGTTCGAGGAGAAGAACATGGGGAAAAGGAGGACTACAAATGGCTCGAATCGGAGGGTCTCCCAGAGCCCGAGCAGCTCAGACTGCCAGCTAGGATGCTTCATTAAGATGACGCGGCTACCGTCGGATCGAATAATGTCGCTAGCATTGCAGAGGCAGAGAGCAAGGAGGGCACCGACGAACATCAAGACGATGAAGCCGATGTAAGTACCGTCGGAAACGGTAATGTTAGTCTTGACATGGATATTCTCGCCGAGGGGAATCTAGTTGCGTGTTAGCCTGTAGAAATACATCGAGTCAGGAGACGTACCAAGCTGCCGATAACTGCACCCATGTTGAAGATACCCCAGAACCAAGCAAAATACCGTCCCTTCTGTTCCTCAGTAGGGTATGAGATCATGATGGTGCCCTGAGCAGTCCACAAAAGACCGGCACAAATACCAAGCCAGGTACCAGCAAAGAGATTGAATCCAGAAACGCTGGCGTGAACTGAGACCAACAAGCTGATGGCGTAGATGCAATATCCGATACCTCCAAAGGCGAGAGTCCATCTTACACCGAGCTTGTTGATAAAAGTGCCACCAAAGAAGCCAAAGACTGCGAAAGCACTGTAAAGCGCCGTGTTCTGCTCAATTGTCAATGGTAACCTTTACGAATTCAGTAACGTCTGACGCACCATGTTATCTGCCAAAGTCGCGTCCGTCTTTCCACCACCGCCTAAGCCCCCAAGGGCGTTGAACATTCCGGGACACATGAAACAGACAAATGCCACCAACAATAACTGCACGCTGGGCGAGGCATACCAGGGCATGTTGAAGCCAAAAATGCGGTGCTGCCTGTATTTCCATCCTGCTGGTAGATCTGGAGGAGCATCAATGCTCTCACCGTGGTCATGGGGAGTGATTTCCACAGACATGGTGGAGAGTGCACACAGGTAATACTGATGCGGATAATGGAAACTCTGAAAAGCGAGGCTGTAGAAGATGGGAAAGTATCTGAATTTATTTTGTTCTCCTGTTGATAAGCGACGAAAGGAATAGCTTCCCTGTATAGCCACGTGAAACCGATACTACACTCCTTCAAGGTAGTATTCAGTTATGAGTCGAGTGTCTCCATGCTGACATTCCCAAGATTCTGTCCAATAATACAGCCCGGATTACAGGCTCCGGGTCGTGTGTGACTGATCGGAAAGGAGTCGGGTAGCATAGCAGCGTCAGCCTTGCTCCTCGACCCCCTGACCCCGCATGGAAGGACTAAGCATCGTCCAAGTCTCCACTGGTTCCACCCCCGCAACTCTTAGGTTCGAGAACCCATGGCTTCAAGCCAAGTGAAGTGACTTACTTGAGAAGCTTTACAGATGACCACGGAACACCCTAACTTTTGTTGGCTGAGCTTGGCCTGCTCGAAGGGATGGTGGAAGACAGATTGGCCAGAGGCGCTAGGCAAGATAAGGTATCAGATAGGAGACTCTCGCGAAATGTAACGTTACCAAAAGTGTAGCACTTTGAGATGTGTTGAAGATAAGAGCTAATGCGCTGTCTTGGCTCTTGTTCTCTGACACTAATCTAGACACTGTCGAGTTGAAGTTTGCTTATTCTGGTATTATCTACAACAAGGCATACAGAATGCTGTAGCTTACATGGATGTAACCATAGAGGAACCATAGCGTTATCTGAGTAGTAATAGAGCACCATTCTTCTGACTTTCTTGATCAAAGTGTGAGTGAGAAAACTACTGTAAGTTACTGTTGCAGCACTGATAAGAACTGGTTGTCTACTTGAAAGAGCTTATGGCTTGGACGTGTATCTTTTTCTGCTATATAGCAACCAATCAGTCTGCCACTACGCCGCTCATCTGGATCTCGGATACAGAAATTAATTTGCTCGCTAGGACGGCATTTACTGCGGGGAATCTCGCTGCTCAGCCAATAATTTCATCTATGAAGCAAGGAGATATAAATAGCTCCACAAGTTAAAGGGTCAAAGCGAGCCCTTTTTGGAATATCCCACTCATAACCAGGGAAACTGCCCAGTCCAGATTCTCCTCAATTGAATATGAATCTATCTAGGTATCTGCATTGAAGGACACGGATTATCACATCAATTCTCAATACATATGTCAACACATTTTGGAAGAGTCATGTAGAGGAGTAGACCGTACTAGTGTTAGTCTTGGCCTGATCAGCAGAAGTCCACTGTCCAAATAGCCCCCACGCCGAGCATTATCCCCCTCGATAGGGTCGCAACTCGCAAGTCTCCCGTCTCCATCATTGCCTTCTTCCACAGAGGACCCAAAACATATAAATATCAGCTAGGAGCAATATTGCAGCTCGATTCTTGCCATGACTACCAGAAACCTCAATAGAACTTGGCGCGACGTTGTCGTCGATCAGTATACCGCTGACTTTGATGCCGATGTTCCATTCCCCGTTCGGTATCTGATCAACGCCGATGTGTGGAAGAAAGATATTTTTATCGAAATTCCAACCAAAATCCCCGTCGAGACCTTGCGCCGCTCCGTCTTGACTTTCGTCCGCGCAAAGCGCCTTGACTCTGACCCGGCTTACCGAGATGAGAACATCTCTGTTAGAGCGCGTGTATCTTATGTAGAAAGACAAGCCCGGGAAGCCAACAAGCAACATGATGATTCGGGATCTGGATCACAGGATTCTACTGCCGTCGCTGGCAATGCTCAGGATAGTCACTAGAGTGTGGGATCTATCGTCTACGATGACCGAGCCCACTCCATCGGCAACACTACCGTATCTGTCAGTGACAAGTCCAGCTCCTGTATGATACTTGGCACAAGTGTTGGTCAAACTGTTCAAATAGTCCGCAAATACTTGCTCTGCGCTGCCTGGCAAAGTAACTCCCTTTCAGGAACTCAAGCCTGTCGAAATCCATGTCTTGGGACTTTTGCCCTGCACCCTTCTATTTAACACATTGGGATAGGACACTTGCGTCTATCGCACACATGAAAGAGAGGCATGTTGTTTATTAGTCGATCTTGGTAGAACAGAGCCGTCGATCACCCTAATAGTGGATAGCAGGGTTATGCCGTATGAGTATAGATCTGCATGTTTAGATTGTATGGATGGCCCGAGTGCCTTGATTAAACCAGACCAACCCAAATCTATAGCCCGAATTCAATAGGCCCGGGGGGAGCTTAACTATCTACTTAGGCTCCGGAGACCGTCCTGCGGGCAACAAAGCCTAAAGGCTATTGCAATATTCGGAAACATGCATAACATATCGTGACATGTCACTTGGCCAATGCTTTGATAACCGGAGATCTTCGCGATAATGACATGGATGGGAGTAACTAGACAGATTATGGAGGAGACGCTTCTTGATAGACGAACAGGATCTGCTTCTGGCATAACCAGGATGAAACAGCCAAACTCGAGGTCATTCAGAGCCCGGACTACCACATGTGAACTCTGAACGTAATTCTGTCCGACCAGGGAGACATAAGCATCTTGAGTACCGGCAATGGGTTGTATATGCATCAGCAAGGGCAGTTCTTCACGAACCCTACCGCGTGTTTTCCTTGGCTTCGTAACTCGAGTCCAATCGGGTGGATCTGCAAGGTATACTGTACATTACCCAGGAGGCAGGCATTTTCCCCCCAATGGCCGGCTACTTCTCGCACATTAACCTTATTTCACTGACGATTCAGGAACTCCGGCCCGAAGACCGAATTCCCGCTGCAGAACCCACGCAGCCTGTTTTGGATAAATAAGCTTCGTCACGGCCAATCTGCAGAATGATTGACGCATGGAATGCGGGGAAAGGCAGCTATCCTGGGCTAAGCAATACCAGTGTTTGAGAAGGTCTCACTTCTCAGTTCTCCTTTTGTCCGAGTGTCATATAGAATTTAGCCAGAATTGCTTGCCCTGCTGGGATGAAAGCCGGGTAATCAGCTTCCTGGTGATAAAAGCCCGCGCAGCCCATTGACCCGAATGTATTATGTTTCTCTGACCAGTGCTTGAACGAATTGCCTTTTCTTCTGAACGACATTATGAGAGCCCTATCTCTTTTCTTTGCCCTCTTCTGTTTCCTGGCCCTTTCCTCTGCCTCTCCGGGGCAAGATGTCACCAAGCGAGTCACCAGCGGATCGCTTCAGCAAGTGACTAACTTCGGATCTAACCCCTCTGGCACGCTCATGTACATCTACGTGCCTAACAACCTAGCCACCAAGCCTGGAATCGTCGTCGCTATTCATTACTGTGGGTGGAGAATGCCCCAGTGCAATCAGCGCAAGCCTTGTTGACACTATTTAGGCACCGGAACTGCACAGGCATACTACACAGGCTCTCCCTACGCACAGCTGGCTGAGCAGTATGGGTTCATCGTCATCTACCCTCAGAGTCCCTATAGCGGTACCTGCTGGGACGTCAGCTCCCAGTCCGCCCTGACCCACAATGGCGGCGGGGACAGCAATTCGATCGCCAACATGGTTACCTGGACCATCAGCCAGTACAACGCCGATACCAGCAAGGTGTTCGTGACGGGCTCCAGCTCTGGCGCTATGATGACGGTGAGCATCACACTGGAAACAAAGCAAAGCACATACTAACGGAATGACAGAATGTCATGGCAGCCACATACCCCGAACTCTTCGCCGCCGCAACAGTCTACTCGGGCGTCTCCGCGGGCTGCTTCTACTCCACCTCCAACCAAGTCGACGCCTGGAACAGCAGCTGCTCACAGGGAAACGTCATCAGCACACCGGAGGTCTGGGGCGGGATCGCCAAAGCAATGTACCCGGGGTATACCGGCGCGCGTCCCCGCATGCAAATCTACCACGGCAGCTTGGACACGACACTCTACCCGCAGAACTACTATGAAACCTGCAAGCAGTGGGCAGGTGTATTCGGATACAACTATAACTCTCCCCAGTCGACGCAGAGCAATACCCCAGAGGCAAACTACCAGACTACGAACTGGGGACCGAATCTGCAGGGGATCTTTGCAACGGGTGTCGGGCATACGGTTCCTATTCACGGGGCGAAGGATATGGAGTGGTTTGGGTTTACGGGGGGTTCGTCAACGACTACGACCAAGACAACTGCGACGAGCACGACGACGTCGTCCGGCGGGTCGTCGACTAGCACTGGTGTTGCGGCGCATTGGGGTCAATGTGGAGGGAATGGGTGGACGGGGCCGACCGTTTGCGCGAGCGGGTATACCTGCACGGTGGTCAATGCGTGGTATTCCCAGTGTTTGTAGTAGTGTACTACATATTAGTCCTAATACCGGTGCCATCCTGAAAGAGCCAGCTCGAGGAAGGATATATTCAGAACTAATGATGTTACTACATGTCGCGAGCACCCTGGGTTAACAACTCCTTCAACGGCCCTGTAAACCTCCCTCTCCCTCGTACAGTCCAGTCACAAATCAGCAGGACACTCACCCCCAGGAATACCGGCCCGCTGTAATTCATATTGGTCGCCGTTACAGGGATCTCCGTCGGAAACGACACGAAAGTACATATGAAAATGCCAAAAACGATAGCGTAGATGTTGATCGCCAAACCCCATCGGCCAAGAGCAAATGGTCCGAACGCGATCGGCTCCTTTCGGATACGCTTCCGGGCCATCATGACGACAGGGATAATGTATGAAATGAAAAGCGAGCTGGTTGTGAGCGCGAGGATCGCGCTGAGGGCGGTGGTTGAAGCGATATTGACGAGGGAGAGCAGGATGACAGTGAAGCAGACGAGGCAGACGGCGCGGATAGGGGTGTGGTATGTCGAGTCCACGTGAGCGAAGAACTTAGAATACGGTAGGCCTCCGTCACGGGCAAAGGCCCATGTGAGGCGGGAGACGGATGCGACCACTGCGATGTTGGAGACGAAACCTATAAGGGTGATGGCGGATTGCATTGCGGTTGTTGCGTGGACGGAGCCGGTGGCCTGGTAGAACATGGCGATGATGGGGAAGCCGGTTGGAGACTGTAAGATCGCGTGAATGTCTCCGATGCAGAAGAGCATGACCAGAATGAAGCCGAATGCTAGAGTGCCGTTGATAACAATTGTTTGGATGAGAATGCGAGGGATGACTGTGGCTGGGTTGTGGACTTCTTCGCTCATGTGGATGGCTCCGTCGAATCCTGCCTAGGTCAGTAGAAGTTCCTATAGGTGATGAATGTCTTACCAGTGAAGCAGTAGGTGACAGTCAACATTCCCAGACACCAGGAGACTCCATCGCTACTCCATCCGCCTTGATTCAGCAGCTCCGTGAAAACAAATCCAGGGGTACTCCGGGGCGACAACAGAACCAGAGGAACGACCAGAACAATAAAGAATACGACATGCATAAGGCCGCCTAACAGCTGAAGCAAAGGCAAGCTGCGAACCGCAAAGACATTGATGACCAGCGAGAAGAGCATCACCGCCCACATGAGCAAGGTTCCGTGCCATCGTTGTGGTTCATACTCCGGACGGTTCAGGATGATGAGGCCCTGGATTTGCGTGGCCACGAGGAAGCTGATACTGGTGACGGCGGCCTGCCATCCAAACACAGTGATCCAACCTGCGTGAAACGTCAGTGATTGCTGACTACTTTTGCCAGCGCTCATACCTTGCATCCAAGTGCTGAATGCTCTGATTCTCGGCGGCGCCAACAGCGCAGTCCAGTGGTACTGTGCTCCTGCTAGCGGGCAGATGGAAGCCATTTCGCCCAGCGACAAGGCCAGTGCCATCGTTCCTGTCATTGATAGCAACATTCCCCAAACCAAAGCCGCAGGACCTCCATTCATCAGACCAGGGGCGAATCCACTAGACAGGGACAGATTACTATCAGGTCAGGCAGATGTGGCTGCTGACATACCTGGCGATGGACTCCCATGATGCCAACAACGTGACGGACAAGGCTAGGATGGAGAGCGAACCGAATTTTCTCTTCCACGGGTATCAAATTAGCGACATGACTCCCACGGTGAGATGCTCGTTCATACCTCCATGCGTTGCTTTCCACTGGTATTGTTCGACGACGTGCCCCCGCCACCGGCACTATTGCGAAAGGCCTTCCTGTCGCTTGTTTCATGTCGATTGCTCAGCTCCAGCGCATATTCACGGGCAACCTTTGTCCCAAAGGGTGACAGCTCAATTGTATCTCCGGACATGGTGACGCTCAAATTTCATCGGACCTTTGGGGATATCAACTTGAAATATGAAGAATAATGCATATGCACATTACAAACAAGGATGAGGGAATGGTCAGGGGAAATGCACTCCACGTGAAAATGGCCAGCAAAGAAAGTAAAGTAATTTAAGCCGAAGTCTACTGTAATCTGGTTGGTCCAAAGGGAGGACACTATTAATTAATTTGTTAAGGCTGCTTGAGGCCCTCGGAGACATCCATGTCTGTCTAGCTTTAGAATGGTGAATCTAGAGAAATCTAGAGTTTGAAATGTCCGGTGTGCTACGCAGTTGGTAATATTAACGAAGCAGGATGCAAATATGCTTCTGTCAAGCCATATAATTTTAATTGACTTTTTCGTAAGCCCGTCAAAAGTGCTTAACCCACGTTTCCATTGTTATTAATCCAAAGGCCAAACCAATTGGTGGTTCAGGGCGGCATGGAGGTGTGAGCACGCTTACAGATACCACTTTAGAATAGCATGTCCAGACTGTCGGATTGGCTCGTGTCAAATGCAAACCTTGTCCAGATTGCGCGATGTAACGTCGACTGCGTAGGCGCATCCTCTGGTTCGTGGACACGGCCGAGGTCCGACGGGCTCCAGGCCAATCTCAGACCGTAAAACGTGCCACTAAATGTGGACTAATGGCTCGAGGATAAGCATTGGCACAAGGCCTATCAAATGCATAGAAAGGGGTTAGTTTGGAGCCAAGTTCGACATACTCCACATATTTGATTGGGCCGTGCTTTTATAACTCTCCCTATTGTTATCTGCCTCCCCCAGACCAATCAGAGACCGTGTGACGGACTACTAGCTACTTCTCTGGCGCTGTCAGTGCGCCCGTGATATCCTTCCGGTTTCGCATATATTTCCCTGCTGTTGATCGGCCTGCATCTGTGCTTCATAAACTGGCATGGCAGGCACATTACCACCATTGTTCCCCATCTCAGATGAGGACCACAGTGGGTATGTCGCTGTCACTGTCTATACTTTGCTTAGTTTGACTGTGACCACTGTCTTTGTGCGACTTTTTACAAGATGGTATATCGCAAGAGTCGTCTACCCAGACGATATCTTGCTCGCGGGCGCCACAGTATGATGGTCCCCTTGCCACGGCTTATTCCTGAAAGGTCTAACTTTGATCGTGTGTAACAGGGAATAGCAATTCTCCAGAGCGCGTTTGTTCAACTATCCATTGACCATGGACTCGGCAAGAGGATAAGAGTCGTTTCTACCAACGACTTGACTTCCTTTGATAAGGTGACAATTCATACGAATAGCAAAGGTGTTCCGTGAAGCCGACTAATAGCTCCCCAGCACATGTACGGAACACAAATCCTCGTGCTTGCAACCGTCGCCTGCAGTAAATTCTCCTCGGCGCTACTTTTCCGCAGTTTGACGGCGCAGGGCAACGTTTTGCTGCTGACCCAGGGCTTGATGGTGGTAATTGGATTATGGGCATCTTCCTCGATCGTGGCTGTGGCATTCCAATGCTCTCTGCCTCATCCGTGGGATGTCACAGGCCGTTGTTTCAATCGAGTGAGTAATGGAATCATGCATCCTAAAGGGCTCCATTGATAACGAATTAATCAGGAAGCACTCTCAAGTTACATCTGGATTATGAATATTCTTACCGACGCAGCACTGGTTTTCCTTCCGTGTCTCGTCCTCCAGAAAGTCCAGATCAGCGGGTTGAAGCGACTACGGATCATGGCAATGCTCGCCACTCGGTTGATGTACGCAACTCAGTCTCTAACTCCGCTTAGTCCCTGAAGCTGACAGTATCCAGTGTATGTGTGGCAACCGGGATCCAAATGCACTACGTGAATATTGCAATTAGTTCGCCTGACCGGACATGTAAGTGTATCCATCCGCCCTAGTTGTATAGAGGACATTGTATTAATGATCGATAGGGGCAAACATCAACTCCACTATATGGGCCCAGTAAGTAACCAGACCAAATGAGTGGTGAGAATCGCACATTAACCAGAGCAGAGTGATGATGAACCTCAGCATCATCACCACAGCCATCCCATCGCTCGGCCGCCTCATGATCGAACTCCAACCGAGCCACAGTGCGTTCGCTATCACAGAGCATCACGGCTTCTCGGGTGACAAATATGCCATTTCGTCGCTTTCGGGTCACTTTGTACGCGATCATACTATCAATGAGGGGCTGGGAACTCACGCGTCGGTTCATGGGCAACGGCAAGAGCGGAACGGCGATTCCGAAAGTACCGAAGGTCTATTTGGTGGCGCAACGGAGGGCAATAAGATTACAAAAACGGTTTATTTTGAGGTCAAGTAAGACGTAGATATATGTACCCTAATATCTTAATGCTGAGTGTCCTTCTATCACACACGCATATTAGCCAGCTGCAGCGGACAGTGGCCATTCAGTTCTTATGCTGGTACACACTAGTGAGAATATTGGCGCAGGTAAAAGAGGTCAGTTTCTTGGACTGTTCTAAGCCCTGGAACGTGGCCAATGGCTATTGACTGACCAGATGATGAATCCTATGCATTAGCCGCGGATCGATCTTTCAAGCCAATATAAAATTTGCAGATCGCACCAAATCCAGCTAATTGGGACCGTGATGCCAAAGCTCGTCTTAGATGCTGATCGATCTGCAGTATTTGCAGATTCATTCGATCTATCAGCAGAATACACCCGAATTTAGGCAAAAGGTGGAGCTTCCTTCAATTTGATGTTGTAAAATAATAGATTCCTTGCTATCCCTTGAAGAGAAGGCTATTTAATGACTAGCACAAACAATCCTCACAGCTGTTGGGATCATTGGGTATATAATCTGCTGTTCCTCAGAATGACGTCGTAGTTCTCTGCTTCCCTCTTAAGTCCAAAAAGCTGACTTCTGCTCATTTACGCCACGAATTTGCTTCCCTCCCTGCAACAGGAAGCTTTCTGCTCTCCTCTTCGCGATTGTCCAATAGCACAAATCCGTGATGCAGAAAAACTGAAGTCCCCTTACGCTGTGTGTCAGAGCAAAGACTTCTCCCAAGTCATGTGTTGTTTTACTGATCAGCTTGGTCTGATAAGCTTTAACTGCAAGCCCCGTAAGCTTTACTATGATGTGGCTCCTTGCTGTCATGTCACCATGGCTAACACTCCATATATAGCAACCAAATTTTTTACAGAGATTTGGGAGTTTCAAGACTTTTGTGCGTCTCAAGGTACCATTGCGAGATGTTGCGAAATTAAACAAGTAAGTCCTGGTTCTACATATAGTTGAAACCCGCTTCTATTATTGACTCTTTACACCACAGTCTGGAGAGCCTCCCGCATGGGAACCCGCACTGAAATAACTGGTGCCAGTCATGACTGTTAACATGGAGAAAAGGGGCAGAGCACAGCAGTGACCGTATTAGGTGTAGACGTTGAAATTGGGTTTTCATATTCCTGCATCGGTTGTCCATGGGCGCTGTCAAGTGCAGAAAGACGATTCGGAGAGCATGTAACCCTTAGCTGGGGATACAATGAAGAGAAGTATGAATTATATGAACTGTTTATTTGGACGTCAACTGGGAGATATAGAGATATGTACTCTCATATTGAAAGCCAAGACTGGGTCGGACAGGTCCCTACGGGTGGCAGAGGCTGACCTTACTCTTTTGCTGTCTTCTAAGTGTAGTTGAGCTACTCCCATATACTACCCTGATGCAGCGACTACAAACATTCTAGCTCCCAAATTAAACTGCCTGAGACTTCATAAAGTCAACAATAGCCGGGATATCTTCCATCAATGTCGCCCCCTCAGGAGTCCACCCCAGCCTCTCTCTCGTCTTCTCACTCGACGCGACATTGTCAGCCACGGCACCAAACCAAAACCAGCCAAAATGCTCCTCCGCCTTCTCCTGCGGGATGCTGACAACAGGAATATCCAGCAGCTTCCCAACTGCAATCGCAATCTCCTTCATCGGCACACCCTCCTGACCCACCGCATGGAAGATCGATCCAGGCGTGCCCTTCTCCGCCGCAAGCCGGAACAGTCTCGCCGCGTCGCCACGGTGCCCAGCACACCAGCGGTTCTTGCCGTCGCCCAAATACGCCGCGACGCCCTTCTGCAACGCAACGGTCACAAACGGACCCATGAAGCCCGAGAACCCGAGGCCATGCGTCGTAGGCGGGAGCCGCACGACGCTAGCCCGCACACCCTGCTTGGCAAAGTCAAGACAGACCTTCTCCGAGGCGCCGCGGGCCGCAGCCATCGGGTTGGTCATGTCAGGGGCATCGTCCTCGTCGCCTAGCTTGCCGCGTGGGAGTAGCATCGTGCCGGAGGTGATGACCAGGGCGCGGTCTCCGCCTGCAGCGGCAAGGGAGGACCCCATGGCGGTGATGGCGGCGCGGTCCGTGGCGCAGGAGCCAGCGTAATCGGCGAAGTCGTGGACGAAGGCGAGGTGGATGACCGCGTCACATTCGGAGGCGGCTTTCTTGAGGAGTTCGAGATCCTCGATGGTACCGTGCAGGGCTTCGGCGCCTTGGTGTTTAAGTTGTTTGATTCCGCTCTCGCTGCGAGACAGGCCGAGGACTTTGTGTCCTGCGGAGAGGAGCTCCTTGACGACGGCTGAGCCGATGAAGCCGGTGGAGCCGGTCACGAAGACGCGCATGGTGAGTGAAATGGGGTAGGAACTTAAAGATGAAATTGATGTTTCTATCCAGTGGGGGATCTTGGTTGACTCTGAGAAATTCTACTCTGCTTCGTCCCTAGGATGTTGCTGGAATTTATATGTCTGTCGCCTGCACGCACTCCGTAGTAGTGATGGATATTCTTGTATTCATGCGCGACTGTATATAAGCTTGACCCGCCAGGATTGGTCAATTATATCCTGGCTGACTGACATGCCAACTAATGTGGGACATGATGATGACTGCAGCCAGTGGCGCCCAATCATCAGGGTCCAAGTCCGAGCAGAGGCTAGGGCGTTCGGATCAGCCTGAGATCCGACAGGCGGAGATACCGGATGAGACGGGTCCGAGATAGCATTGCGCTTAAAAGCCATCTCACTGACGTTTTACGACACGGCTCCTGTCCACAGCGCATCAAACTCTGGCAAGTCAGCGTTCCTACGTGTGCTAAACCTATCGGCCAACCGTCCTCAATCCAGACCAAGCATGAATTCGCGTCTCTCAGCAGCCGGAAAGAAGAATGACTCTAAGCGCAAGTCGCGGTCGCGGTTTGGCTGCCGAAACTGCAAATTGCGAAATTGAAGGTCGGTTGAGACGTACGCTCACTGCGGATGCCACGGAGTTGAACGATGGGGGCTTTACTTCGCAGTGTGACGAGATAAGACCGCGTTGCGTGAGATGTCGTACGTATGGTGTCCTGTGCAACTTCAACTTCAACATACCTGATCTCCAGCCGCTCTCTGAGCGCCGAGTGCAGAAAACCGTCCAGGGATTCGGATTGCCATCATCGCAGGCACCCATCCGCGACGCCATACGGGCCGATGAGGGAACTATATCGTTCATGCTTGATCCACATGACCGAGAGCTCTTCTACTGGTTTCGTAACCGGACCCTATTCTCTCTCGGTGATTCTGGAATAGTAGACATCTAGGAGAATTATTTGCTGAAACTCTGTTTTGCTGTGAGTCTAATAAGCCCAGAGTTGTTGCCTGCTGGACTTGACTTACATCTTATAGTGTCCATTCCTGATTCACGGTACCCTGGCAGTGACGGCTGTCCATGGCCGTTACCTGGGCGTAGTACCAACTCATCGTCCGTCTTTACGGGAATCGTATCACCTGTCTCAATGCACGACGTTATACAACAAGTGGTTGAGCCAACCTATCAGGGAAGAGCACAAGGATCCTCTGTGGGCCACAGCTGGCGCCCTTGGCATCTTGACCTTCTCGTCCATCAACGCTTATATACTCCTGAGGACGCATGGCCTCTCAGAGCATCAGACTCCTCGGATCTAGCGTGGATCCGTCTAGGGGCTGGAAAGATGACTCTGTGGAATCTGGTAAATCCTATGCGACCCGAAAGTGTCTTCCGTGTCATGACCGAGACATTCGCATATCTACATCGTCCCTTGCCTCGGAAGGGCATTGATGGTGTATCGATCGAGCTAGCGGAACTATGCGGGCTCCACGAGCTCTTAACGCAAGAGACCAACCCTTACTTCTCCGTTGCACATGGCCTCTCCCGGCTTCTGGAGGCACCGAAGGGAGCTGCGTCTCAAGGTGCTGTCATCTTGGTCTCTCGTCACATGCATAATGAGTTTGGAGCCCTTTTGGAAAACAAAGATTCTGGAGCGCTTCTGCTATTATCCTTGTGGTACACCAGAGCTCGAGAAAGTAAATGGTGGATGGGCATTCGCGCTAGATATGAACTTCCGGCGGTTTGCACCTACTTGCGGCGATATCATAGTGAGAACGGCATCATCCAGGGACTTATACCTGGAACAGTCTAGAGGTCCCTACTACTAAGTAGTTCTCTTAAAGTAGTATTAAGGAGGCAGCCTAAAGGATACTACCACGAAAAGATAGGGCTTGATAGAAAAAGCTCTAGAGTTAAAGAATCTTAGCCAGAGTTATATCTCAGGATCTTAATATGATTTTTTTAAGAGAAGAAGGGACAATATCTAGTAGCTACTACTCTATTAACTCTACTTTCACTTTAAAAGCTTCTCTTAGTAACCTAGATTCTCTATAAATAAAATAATAAGCTCCCTATGTTAGGCTGGAGTAGCGCTGTGGCGCTAGGCTTTGGGCTTCCGCAGCCATGTCCCCAACTCCTTACCAGTACAGGCAGCCCATCATTGCTATGGAGTACTGCCGCCTGGTGGCTTGCGGATGAGCAAATAATTGGAAACAATGAACCCACGGCCGTTTAAGATCCTGTCTTGAATTGTTGGTAACATGACTTCAGAAATCTGAATTAGTTGTTCGTCCTGTCTTGATGAGATTCAAGTCTCAAGGTTCGAGCCTATCCTGGGTTTCTTTGCCTCGTGGCACGTTATTTTCCTCTATAAAACTAACCAAGTAGTATTGGCTAGTAAGCATACGTGCTTCGTTCCAAGTGGCCGGCTGAGACGAGGGGTCATCCCAGCCACGCCAAAAACAAAAACAAAAACAAAAAAGAAAAAGAAAAAGACGACGAAAAGAAATGTCTCCTCTTGGATGGGGTCTGCTCCAAATTGTTGCACATTGCTGAGTACCTGGCCCTTACACCTTCTATCTCCAGCATCGGCATTCACTTTTATATTCAAGGTCCTACTTAACCAGCTAAAATGGCGTCTGACGCCGCCTCAGAACAGCTCTCGGACCATCATTTTTTGGATGGCCTGGTTGAGCCTGGAATCCAAGCAACGCCCTCTAACCTTTCATTCGACGAGCCAAACAAGAAGAATATCGCGTGCTTTCCCGTAAAAGACCAATGGTTCCGAGGCCCATCCAGCGGGCCCTATGTATCGATCTACGTGCTTGATCCCCTCATTACAGTAGAACGACACCATGGCAAGTACCACATCACCGCTCGATTCAATCTCGAAACGACTATTCTGGAGTATAATATCAATAAGGGGCATGAGCTCGACTTTTTCCTAATTTGTCTTCCTTTAATGCGTGCGCTAAATTATATAGAGCTGGACACGAGCTCTTCTTCCAGGACATCTGTCTACAGTATACCAATTCTTCCGGCGATGAAGAGCTCACCACGGAGCCGCAGTCGGATACAACGGGGGCTTTCACTGTGGCCAGATCCTCGAATACGACACTCTCGGGAAACCTCGGCGTCTCGCTCTCCCAGCTTCCGTCGGCGAATATCTCCCTGGGCATCTCGCGGTCGAGAGAATGTACCATCGAGCGCACCGTCAACACGTGGACGGTTAGCTCCCATCGTGTCATCCCAGGTCAGTTACACTGTGCTTCAGCTACAAAAATATGGACCTGCTGACATGCCCCTCCTCCAGAGAACTCAAAACGCCGCCGCAAACCTGTACAGCTCCCCAGACACCAATGGTTCTGGGCGGCGAATCATAAAGAGATCGCGACTCTGACCCCGGACCTGAAACACACCGTGAAACGACATGTCCTTGTAAAACGCTCGATACCGGTCGCGGACTTTCCGGTTAGGAGACTGGAGAGCGCTAGAGACGTCTTGCGGGCCAAGGCCTGGGGAGAGCAAGCGGCGCGCTCGGATGCAGCGTCGATACAAAAGCTGTCTGCTGACCACTCCGTCCACTGGAAAGGACATAACGCGTGGGAAGCGCTGCTAGATGACTGGAAGAGGAAAGATGGGCGAAGGTCGCTGGAGCAACTGTTTGAGTTTCGATTTTCTATATTGGTATGACATGACATAATCCCTCCTCACAGTAGCCAACATTAGCGCGCACTAACCCCATCATTCCTGTTCAAAAACTGTCATACCCGACATCGAGGTATTAATTCAACTTCTCACAACAGATCCGACTACGAAGGAGATACGGCCGGCTGCACCGCGCGCTGGTGCTAAGCAGCAACCGCAACAAGGCAAAGCTGGTGGAACCCATATATCGGGATAAGTTCTCCATCCGGCCGGCGTTCACACAAGAGTTCATACCCACATCAAGTCATTCCTCCATGTGGCGACCTGATCAACCGCCCAATTTTCCTTCCGAGAGGTACTTGCACAGCATGACGAGCATCCCCATGGAGGATACGTGCGACTTGCGAGATGCGCTTGGAAGGATAAAGGCTAAGGTGTGTTTTCCGAGTACATTAAGGGTGTTTAGAGGCGGTAGGTGCTAATGCGTGGATACATGATAGTACGATGGGAGGTGGGATGAGCTGTACACTCGGGACTGGGCCGATCTCGTGCAGGATGAGACACAGATGGAACTGGTTGAAGCGGATGGAATCGTCGATGCGGCGGCAGAGGCAACAGCGGAAGCAATGGCGGAGGCAACGGCGGACGCAATGATGGACGTAACAGCGGATGCGGGATAACTGACACAACGCATGGGTTTTGAGGTTTCGCAGAGGGGACCGGCAAGGGAGATTTGGCACTATAACGGAGAGGAAGAGTAAGATGCTATATACTAGCATTCTATATAAGATAGCCCCGTTTTTGCTGTGCGGGGTGTACGAGAGCTCTCATGGCATTGCATGTCGCGGCGGCTGCTTTAATCATAAGGCGCTGATAAGGTAGTAAAGGCGCTCTAATGAAACCTTGCCCGTCGGCGCCTTCTAGCCGGCCTTAATGATGGCACAAAGGCCATCACACTTGCTATTTGGGTCTATAAGATAAAGAGCTTAATAACATGGTAGCAGGCGGAGTCTGGAAGATCAGCAGCTGAAATGTATTTAGAAAGATTACTCTAGAAAGTCTGCTCACCTTTGTATAGAGTGGTTAAACCCAACCCAAAAACCCGAACACAACCCAGCCCAAACCCGCCGCTTTCAACAGATGCTTATCCAATCCTGTCATTCCGTGAGTTTACAGAATGTAGTCTCCAATTCAATGCTATCGTTATGAGCCAAGAAGGAGAGTGAAATGTGTCTACTCTCGTCCAGGACTGGGGCACAAGAAAGAACCTTGATTTCGATTCATGGGAACGTCCTTTATATCTAGAAGCAGCCCTTGCAGGACTTTTTATAACACATCTGGCATACTCTCCATAATACCCTTATGATAATTGCAGGTAAATGGTTAGTCCCACCAGTCAGAATGGCTCCATTTGTTGGTCTTCCCTAAACACCTAGGCTGGATCCCCAACTCCCTGTACACATTTTTGATCCGATCCACCGCCTTCTCATCCTCTGGTGTCTCATCATCATCGTCAGAATCATAACACCGAGTTATATGAGAACGGAGAGAGACCACGATATCAGAGTCTACCGTCTTCCCCATCAGTTGCTCCATCTCATCCCAGGTTGATAGCCCGCTCTGCGGGATTCGTTTCCACCATATGACACGCTTCAGCCGACAAGTCGCAAAGCGGACATCGTCGCCAAACAACAGCGCCTCGAAGAAATCACCCATCCGCAAACCATCTGCGAACCCTCTTGGATCTCCCTGCCGTGTTGATCAGTGCCTTGCTCATTGCCTGCGAGATTCGTCGATCACTTACAGGAACCTCAAAAAACGTATGGCTGAATCCGTATCCACCAGTCGAATATCTGCAGACTCCAAAATTACACATTGGCGGCTGTTGGAGCAGCATCCGTCGCCAGCTTGCTTCTGGCCGTAGATACGCGGCTAGTTTGGTGGGAGTTTTCATCATGTCGAAGGCGGCGAGGGTGGGTTCATCGTATTCATAGTCGTCTTCCGGGTTATCGGGGTCGGTGAGCTTGAAAAGGGCTGGGAATGCTTCTCTCAATAAGGGGTTCTGGACTTTGCTTTGATCGGGTGTAGTTTCTATGGGTGTGAAATATAGGGCTTTTTGTATAGGTGACGAGCCTCGGATCATGCTTAACCAGGAGTGGCATGTTCGTTGAATGTAAAGCAGCGTGCGCATGTCCAGGTTGAGGAGAATCATCTCTAGGATTTCGGGGATCCCGAATGCTGCGTCTGTTGAGGACCACATCTTTGACGCCTTAGGAGAATTGGTGCTGATTGCAATGTAGTGTATAAAGACTGGCTTGTAAGTTTGCTAGTAGTTTATTGAGGATTTTAACGAAGCACTAATAATATGTTGTTAACTTGTCATTTATGAGTCATAAACAAACTAGGTTGCTGATGGTGCAGAATTAAGACTTTCGCTAAAGAATATGATTCGTCCAACCTGCTGGGATATCCTTGAGTGCGTCAAAGATGAGTACATTTAGTCATCCAAGCTAGTCATAGGGTCAACTGCATGAAAGAACATATTATGAGAGCATATCTTTCTGTTTTCATAAAACGTGGGCCCTGTCTGTTAAGAATCAGTCGGGTGCCGTCCGCTGATATATATAGTAATAGGACTCTAGAGGTCCTGACCTAAACATCCTGCTGTACTCCTTAGTTCCTATCTAGGTATTTAGAACTTAGGTCATAAACTATAGTAGTCCTAGTCTATTAATTAAGCTAGATGCGAAACTAATCTCAAAGTTATAGTTACGAACTTATGATACACCTCGTCAACTATAAGTGGGGAGACGGGAGTTACTAGGTACTAACTAATTGGGTAATAGCTAAATACATAGCTTGGCTCCGCCCGCAGACCCACAGAATCCGCAACAAGCTTTGGGGATTAATAATATGCAGGATGTTCGGTTGATTCGGAGGCCGAGCTGACGAGACAAGCCACAGCTTTGATGGACTATGTCTTGATAATCCTCGGCAGTGCCAAGACCGAGTCGTGACAATCATTTGTCATGCCAGACTGATGTATAGCTTCAAGTCTGGGTATAAAAGGACGACATTATCCTCAGGAAACATGCCATCAACAAGGGATTCAATTTGCGACAACTCAACTTTCATCGACTATCATAGCTACTGTATCAATTGACCAAAATGTCCAAAATCCTCACAGTCTTCGGCGCGACCGGAAAGCAAGGCGGTTCTATCATTCGCACAATCTTGCAGGATGCAAAGCTCTCCCAGGAGTTCAAGATCCGTGGTATTACCCGTGATACCACCAAGCCGGGAGCTCAAGCTCTGTCCAAGCAAGGTGTTGAATTGAGAAATGTATGTTTTACCCACCATCACACCAGGCACTGAAACAATGCTGACTGTCTTCAAGGCCGATATGAACTCCAAAGCGTCTCTCGTTCAGGCACTGCAAGGCAGCCACTCAGTCTTCCTTGTCACCACTCCAGCCTGGGGCGCTGCCGGTGCAGATGCGGAACTGGTGCATGGCAAGAACGTGGCCGACGCAGCAAAAGAAATTGGCGTCCAGCATCTGATCTTTTCCTCCTTGCTCAATGTCACCGAGACATCTGGCGGTCGGCTCAAACATGTACCCCATTTTGACCAGAAAGCGCAGGTGGAGCAGTACATCCGGTCCATTGGTGTGCCTGCTACCTTTGTGCTGCCGGGGTATTTCATGACCAATTACTCTCAAATGGGTATGCTGCGCAAGGGCGAGGACGGCGTCTACACCCTCGCCTATCCTGTGAGCCAGAGTGCCAAGTTCCCACTTGTCGACATCGAGAACGATATGGGTATGTGGCTGCCATCTGCTAGAAGATTATACGGGAATTGCGAGACTGATTATGTGTATAGGCAAATACGTCGCTGCGGCGTTGAAGAATCCTTCCGAGTCTCTCAGTGCTCAGATCCTCGTCGCCGAAGACTACTACACCCCTACTCGAATCCTCGAGGAGTTCGAGGAAGTTACCGGACAGAAAGCTCGATTTGTTCAGGTGGATTCCGATACTTATAAGAGCTTTATGCCTGATCCAATTGGCGAGGAGATGCTGGAGAACCACCTCTTCATTGAGAATCCTGGCTACTACAATGGCAGGGATCTAAAAGAGAGCAATGGCTGGCTCGATAAGGCTGGGTATAAGCCAACAAGCTGGAGAGATTTCTTGGTGCGAAACAAGGCCGCATTTATTCACTAGTGATGATTTGGTGTGCAAGTGGTGGTGGTATAAATAGAAATAATGAGTAGCAGGTGGAGCCAATCTCATATGACCATACTTTTAACCCAGTGGCTTGATGGTCACGCATTTGCTGAGCGTTTGGAGGTTAGCAAATGAGCTTGTATCGAGAATCGTATCATTTTAGCCAATCGCACAGAGCTCTGTCAGGGTAAGGCACTGCTCTATATCAAAACTATATGATTATTATGTCCCCTCGAAAAGCCAATTATTAGCGCCCCTATTACCAAATTGCCCCAAAGGTACAATGAGGAAACTCTAGGTCTCCTTAGTATTTATTTTTTTGGTATGCAGCTCCATGATAGGTACCTCTTGAAGTATGTTGGACACAGACTCCATATCCCGGAGTGGATCAGGACTGTGAGACTCGCGCGACGTGAATACGTCAATTCTGAAATCTGCCGAATAATAGGTGCTCAAATTTTCCGAACAAACTTTCTTTATCTTTGGCTTGCTCCAGTAAACAGTGAAGTCGCTGAACTTTGATATTGTTTTCAACTGTCTCGGAACATCATATAGATATCTCGAAGTGTCTCCGCGGACGAATTTATATACCTAGCCGAGCAATCAGCAAACCATGGTGCAAATTCCTTGTGAGACTGGATAACGTCTCCTATCTATTGCATTAATGCTTGTGGAGTAGCGTTTAAACACCCCTACTTTTCCTGCCGGGCTCTTCTTCTTACTCACTTCCAATGTCCTTCTGGCCGAGGTCAACTGCTGAGCCTTAATTACAATAAAAGACCTTTCCTGCTGCTACTTGAAATCTCATTTCCCTCTGGTGCCTAGTTATTCGACTTCTGATTCAACATAGTGAAATAAATCATCGTCCCGCTTCTACTAGCTGGCCACATAGTTTTGACAGGTTGTCGCAATGCTCGCTGCAGACGAAAGAAGAACAGTTCTTATCACGGGGTGCGAACAAACTGTCCCCCCGTCATCCTTCTCTGTATTATTATTTGCTAAATATTATGAATATGCTTTAGATGTTCCCCTGGAGGCATAGGCTACTCGCTTTGCTGCGCATTTAAAGCAAAGGGACTCCGGGTGTTTGCGACAGCGAGACGCCTTGAAGACCTTGCGAGTCTGGAAGCGAAAGGAATCGAGACGTTAGCACTCACAGTCGACGATCTGCAAAGTGTACAGCAATGCTATGCTGAGATCGAGAGGCGCGTAGGTTCCAGAGGGCTGGACTACCTGGTCAACAATGCGTATGTGAACCCCGCGAGCTCCTCACTCCCGTTGCCATTCAAGGCTGACCGTTCACAATTGCAGTGGTCAAAGTGAGAGCCCTGGCTACCAGGAGCATTTGCACCTTTGCTCGTCTATATACTGATAGTATATACCTAGACTACACGGTCCCTGCAATGGAAGTAGACTTGCAGGAAGCCAGGCAGCTCTTTGAGACGAACTTCTTTGCCGTGATCCTGATGTCTCAAACATTTCTACCGCTGCTCTTGAAAGCTAAGGGGACAATTGTGCAGATCGGATCAGTATCTGGGGTAAGCACAGCAGGTATACAGCTCTACCTAAGAGACCATGTTGACTGATCTAGGTAATGCCGTACGTCTTCGGTTCCGTTTACAATGCGTCCAAGGCGGCCTTGCATTCCTTGAGCGACACGATGCGTATTGAACTGGCTCCATTTGGGTACGTTCTCACAATCTTCCAGAACTCGCGTCTTGTACTAGATAGAAAACTTACCATGTGATGCATGCCTACAGAGTGAAAGTCACCACAGTCATTACCGGAGGCGTCCAGTCGCGCATTGCTCGGGAGGATCGCCAACTGGCGCCAGAGTCTCTTTACCAAGGTATTTTGGCAGAGTATAATCGCCGCGTTCAACACAGTCAGGAAGGTGCAATGAGCCGCGATGGTTACGCGAAGAGCGTGGTTGCGCAGATACTCCGACACTCCGGTTCGGGATCATACAAGAAATGGATTTGGGAAGGAAACAAGAGCAAGTTGATACGGTTCTTCGTTGGGGGATGGCTTTGGTTTGGTCTCTTTGATTGGATCTTCGCGCGCATGTTTCATTTGAAGAAGTTGAAGAGGGATTGACGATGCTTGGCAATCTATTAGCCGAACATTGAAGGATAGATGTGACTGTGATTGTCGTTGTATGTATCACTGTAGAAGGAAGTAGTTCAGGATTCCCATAGGCAATGCTGAGTGCAGCGTCGAGGTTTGTCCGCGGAGGAACTCGCTCTTTGGTTCTGCCCAATGATAGAGGCTGGAATTAGTGGATCCTGCAGGTGGCAACAACTTTATTTTTAGATCATCCGATTGGATAGTTTTGTTTTAATGGTCAGAAAGCCAGCCACGTCATGTGACATGAACTGTCCATCCCCCCCAAAGCCAACGTCTTGCAGCCACAAACACATTATCGAGCACCACAGTCTCGAACATGCAGCAATTTGTTTTAGATAAGGCCGAAGGGAGACTCGAGTGATAATGTCTCCAGATTCCCCTAGCCGGTCTGACTCGACAGTAGCTCAAGGACCGGTCTCGCAGAGTGTTGGGGCTAGCAACTTGCGAGTATGCGACAGATGCATTTCGTCAGTGGTTCCATCGATACCCCGGATTTTGCCTGACTAACCCGACTAACCGTTTTTAGGAGAAAAGTAAAGTGTGAGTGCCTTGATGCAGAATTCTGGTATGAGATGAATCATCACTCACCCCCATTGAAGGTGATCAGAAACGACCTGTTTGTTCTCGATGTCATGAAGGAGGATTTGCCTGCGTTTATTCGTCCTCCAAGAAGAAGCCAGGCCCAGCCAGGGGAACACGAAAAACAGCGAGGCGCACTGCCAAGTCCCCAGCAAAGACCGCTCATTCATTTGTTGCTCCTGAGCAGAATGACGAGCACGTGTCTTCATTCTTTTCCGACATCTTTGTCGCTTCTCCAGCCACCGGATTTCATTTGGACGCTGATGCTGGCTTTTCAACCAGCGATGGTACCTCACAGTCTCAATCTCTCTTTTCCGGGTTGACACCACTTGTCCCTGGAGCTGGGCCATCCGTGACCACGGAACTGGGTATTTCCCCAGAAATGCAAGCGAAGCTGTAAGTCCTGCCACCAACCATTCTTGTCTCAGAGTTGATTGACATTGCGTCATATATTAGAGTTCATGACTTCTTCGACTTTGTCCATTATTCCATGCCATTATTTCGGAAAGACGATTTTCTCCAGCAGTACGAGGATGGAACGATCAACCGTTCTATTCTGCTTACTGTCCTTGCTGTCACGGCAAAGTCTCTCGGCCTACCGCAGGGCTGGCAGATAGCCAATATCGATGATTGTTTGCAACGACTGTTAAAGAACGACCCATTGGAGGGCCCGACCCAGCCGGCCCTGCTGCTAGACGCGTTCCGGCAAAGCTGCCTACTCGCGTTTTATCGTTTCCATCAGGGTCATGGTGGGGATGCATGGGACTATATCAGTCGGATCTCCCGCAAAGCCCTCCGATTGGGTCTACATCAGTTAGACTCCACAGATCGGTACAACTCATTTGACGACATCCTGACCACCCCCGCCAATCTGGAAGAATGGAGATACGTTTGGTGGTGTATCTACTGCTTGGACTCGTACTCGAACATTATGGCAGCCACCCCCTTTGTCGTGGAAAAGGAGAGCATACGGACTGCCTTGGTGGCTACTTCTTTGGAGGGCTCAAGCGTATCATGCGATGGCAGTACTGTAGAACAATTTCTGCCTACGGATACTAGGGATTTGTGGCGCATCTCCGCGGAAATGGGCGCTCGCAGTACCCCTGCCTCATATTTCAACATGCACATTGTCACAACGACTCTCCTAAGAGAAGCGGCAGCTATCTTTCGGTTACGGAGGCAGAGCCCGTCAGAAGGTCTTCAGCAGCGACGCTCTCAATTGGGAGATCATCTGTCGGCCGTGCTGCTTTCCCTGCCTCCACAGTTTCTCCGCGAAGCTTGCAACGCCTTTGCCAATGAATCTAGCGTAGACCATCATGCGCGGCTTGTCTGTCTACTTCATCTTCACGCAGCACGGCTTTTGAACACAATCACGTTTGATCCCTCGGACGATTCAGCGTGGATAGCATCCTGGGAGCGGTCACTGGCCCACTCCGAGGCCATTGTGGCAGTCATCAGAGAATGGGACAGCCGGTACTGTTCGACTGTCGATCCAGCCATCTGTCTCATTGTGTTCTGTACTTTGATTCTGCTCTATCTACATGAAATACACGAGGCTACGCCTGGAATGCCCGCACTTTCTGAGCGTCTGCAGGCGGAGAGGAACATAGTACTGTTATTCTTGGAACAGTTTGCCAAAATCTGGGCCCTTCCCAGCTCACTCAAAGGTGGGTTCCCATAAGCTACTTCTATTCTCGCTTTTACGTTGTTTTCTACCAAGACATGGCCGAAGTCTGACTTCTACTAGCATCTTTCGAGAAATTCACTAGTGTTGTCCATGGACCCCTCTCCTCCTACGACATTGGCCAGGTCCTGATCCAAGTGCCTGGACCCTTTCGGCCATGGAGGGGACTCCTTGGCCTCGCCCCAAATCCGCGGGACCCGCTCACACCGCAAGAACCGGGGATTGACCTTTCCGGGCTTGATTTTTCTTTCGACTTCTTCTCCCCGTTATGATGCTTGGATTTAGTGGCCCAATTGCCGTTAGTAGCATACCTCCTTGCTGGGCCTTTGCCGGTGACGTCCTCCTTCATCACCTCCAATACAATTGCATGCTTTTATGGATGGGACAATGCGTACTTTATACATCAACATTAATAATAATATTACATACCAACGAACATGACGTAGACCAGAGAGTTCCTATATCCGTACATAACGACCGCCATCCTACCTTGCCTTATTATCCCCAAAATCCTTCGGCACCTCAGGCCCCCATATAGACAATGGCCCGACAGGTTCTCTTCGAGTCGGATTATTCTCATTCACCACGTCTCCGTCCGCATAATGCTCAATCTTGAACCCACTGCTATCATACCAATAATCAAAAATCTGACTGCCGAGGATATGCCGCCCCACGCCCCAAACCGCCTTCCACCCTTGCTTCGCAAGATATCGGTGCCCCATCAGCTGCTCGTCAAAGTCCGCTACCTCAAACGAGCTGTGATGGAGGTACGTCTCGCGGACGTTCGGCGGCGCACGCTGAAGGAACAAACTGTGGTGGTCGGAGTACTCAGCACCCAAGTCCAGATGCATGAAAGTCAGGACGTCGACGTGCGGGAACTGCGGGAGGTTGAGGATATCCGAGTGCACGAAGTTGAAATTCGATGTGTAGAAGTCCAGCTCTGTGTCGAACTCGCGGCATACGTATCCATAGTGGCCCAGCTTGTGCACCAGCGCGGGTGCCTCGCGGTACCGCTGGAACTGGCCGAGCCGTTTCTTCTGGAAGGGTGTGTTGTACGGACCTTGCGACTCGTGCGTTGCGGAGGGTGGTTGCTCTGTTGAGGTGTCGACGATGCGCTCGGTCTGTCCGTACACGACGTGGAAGAAGGTGCCGTTGGGTCGGGCGAAGGTGATCAGCTTGCCGCCGCCGGGTGCCTCGTCGAGGTCCTTGATGACGGCGCCGGGGAGTGCTGCGGCCTTCTTGAAGTTCGCTTCGTCCTTGGCTACCCAGGCCCCGCCTAGGAACCGTGATCGGCCGGTCTGGCTCTGCGAGGCGACGTAGACGTATGGGTCTTTGCCGTAACCGCGGTAGTAGATGGTGTTTCCTTTGCGTTCTGCGGGTATGAAGCCGAAGTCTTTGGCGAATTTGCCGAATTTCTCGAGATCTTTGTGTTCGAAGTAGACGTGTCCGATGCGAGATAGTTGGACTTTGGACGGGTTGTTGGTCACGGTAGGGATTGAGGATGGTGGGAGCATCCAGTCCTGCCATGATTTGGGTAGACGGGCAATCACATCGAGGATGAACATAGACATCTCGCTGTTTGGGATGCGATTGTGCTTCCTGTAGTAATTTCCTGTGATGTTTTGCGTGGTAAATGCAACCTAAGCTGGTCTGTGTTCGTTCTGTCAATGATGGAGAGATACCAGTATACAAACAAATGAAATAAATAAAGAGTTCTATTTCTATATTATATCGGAATAGTTGGGACAAAATCTGTTAACCTCGCCATCCCATGTGTTCCCGCGGGAGAATTCCCAACTGTCGGATATCAAGACTCGCCGCGGCACAACTTCGGAGTCACTAAGTATACTCACCCTTTGATTTACAAACCATGCAAAATGTTAAAGTGTTTAAGCCTATATCAAAAAATTGCGGACCCTTTTATAATATGCTTGCCTGACAGTCACCATTTCCACTCTCTGCATTTTCAGTTATCCAATGAATACCGACGTGGTTATTGTTGGCGGTGGCCCGTCAGGCCTCACTCTAGGGCTTGCTCTGGCAAGACACCAGGTTAAAGTAAGTGGACATCTTTTCTACCCGTTTGAAGGAAATGAAACTGATGCTGTTCAAGTCCATTATCCTTGAGAAAGAGCATGATATCACGCAGGATCCTCGAGGAGTTGTCCTCACAGGTGATGCTCTTCGAAGCCTATGGACCCTAGGACTGGGGAAGCATGTCTCCTCGATAGGGCAGGGTAGGTGCTATATTCAGGTCTTCAGTCATTTGAGAATCAGAGCTAATGTTAGCTACCTGGTAGAACTACACTCCCTGAACTTTCATACGACTACCCATCAGAACGAACCTTTTTACAGGACCATGCTTGACTCGGATGTGCTGGAACATGCTCTGCCGAGTACCATCCTGCAGAGCCAACCGCGGCTGGGTAAGATCCACTACATACCGAACCTCACGTCACGATCCACGTCCAACCAAGTCTGACTGATTCGCAGAGTATTTCCTCAGGCAATTGGTAGCCTCCTCCGAATATTGCACCCTCCAATCAGGCTGTGAGGTGGTTAGTCGTGACGAGCACGCGAACGGAGTCACCATCCACTACCTCGATAGCAACAAAACACGTTGCCAAATCCGTGCTGCCTGGTTGGTTGGGGCGGATGGAAAACGAGGCATCGTCCGCAAACACTTCCTGGAGCCTTCTGCGGGTGTCCGCCAGGAAACCGGGATCTTCGAGTACGAGGGTATTTGGATAGCCACAAACCTCAAAATCACCCTTCCCACGCCGCAAACCCACCCCGACCTTGCGCTCTGGGCTGCAGGATTTGACCCTGAATCGGTATATGACCTCTTCTGGCCGGAAAACTGGCACTTCTGTCGGCCCCCGGGGAAGCCTGTGGCTTGTGGCCGCTTTGGTCCGCATTCGGATCGACTGTGGCGTCATGAATTTGCGGTCCCAGATTGGAACGACTCGATGAATGCAAGTGCCATATTCTGGGAGCATCTGACCCCGCTCATCACCCGCAAGGTCCGGCCGCTTAATAGCGGCTGTCCTGTAGAGGTAACTTTTCCTCGGGATTGTATTGAAGTGCTCCGCTGTCGTCCGTTCCGCTTCAGTCACCGGGTGGTTAATAAATGGTTCGCCGAGCGGACCATGCTAATCGGGGACGCAGCGCACGTCTTCCCGCCATTCGGCGGGCAAGGAGTGGCATGTGGTGTCCAGGATGCGCTCGGGCTAGCCTGGCGACTGGCCATTCTCACCAAGGTTGGCTCCCTGGCGCACTCAAGGACGGTACTAGACCGTCTTCTTCAGGCCTGGGCGGATGAACGTCGAATGGGCACTGACAATTCCGCCCGGCTAACCCGGCAGAATGGCGAGTTGTGCAACAAAGAAGCTTCATGGTCGTTATCAATCCAACTCGCCTGTCTGAACATTGTGGATGGATTCCTCGGGGCCCTGGGAATGCGTCTCGGGCCGTTTGGGGCAGACAGCCAAGGATACCGTGGGTGTGTCGGGGGTGGCTTCACTACCGAGCACGGCGGAGGGATCAAGCTCGGCCAGGTCTACGTGCAAACACGTCTTCCAGATGCCCCGGCCCTGAGGGTTGAGCTGTCCGATCAGGCACTGCGGCGCGTCCCTACCATCCTGACTCTTCTTGTCGTCGCCCCCATCCAGTCCTCTGAAACAGAGCAGGAACTGGTCGCTCTCCCTCAAGTGCTGCGGCAGTCTGGAATGGACCCTGCTGTGTTATCGGAGCAGTCAATTGTGCAGTTCGACCCTTCCGACTCGTCAGACCACCTCCCCGGTACGAGCCGGTGGCCGGTTTGTCGTGTAGCCCCGGCGGACTTTCTTACTGGGTACCCCGTCCGTCCAGGATATAGTTCTGGGCAATTCATGCGTCGACTTGGTGACGCTCGCGCGCGCTATGTGATTGTCCGGCCGGATAGCATTGTTATTGCCATGAGCAGAGACCTAGGTGGCCTCAAGAGTAGCTTGGACGCGCTGGAAAAGAGTCTGTCTTAAAACTGATTGATTGCATCTGCAAAATTTCCTGTTACTGTCACTGCTTGCCCTTTTGTCTCATCTCATCCTGCTGTACATCATCTGCGAAGTCTGTAAGTATAATATACAAGTCATATAAGTCATATGTTTGGTTTGCATTTCCCTGAGACTATTCCACATTTTGTTTACTCTGACACACACAGGGCACTGGGCCAAATACCAACAATGTGCTACAGATTGACAAGTCTATAGTGCCTTACCTAGATTCCTGCTTTATACCATGACGAGCTGTTTACAGCAGCGGACTTCTAGAATGGGAATTGGCTCTATTATATTACGATAAAAGAAATATACAGATTCCGGGACAGAGAAGATACAGCCAACCTAGCACTCCGCGGCACTCCCCAATTATACCAGCCACAGACTGAACCTATACCACAATTTGGACTTTATAAATTTCCATACAAGGGCCCTGATCATCTCATAAGAGGAGACATATTAGTACAAGCCTCTTCCATCCCGGAGTAAGAAAACTCAGGTGATGTTAACAGTCTTCAAACAGGCGGAAGGTCATCTCACAGCATATTGTCCTGGCCCTCTTCGAATGCAATCCGGTTGTTTAGCACTCCGAGACCGGTAATCTCAACCTCGACCGAGTCCTTATCCTTGAGAAATTGTCGAGGGGTTTGAAATGCACCCACACCCGCGGCAGTCCCTGTCATAACAATTGTATGCGCGGGAATTGTGGTGCCTAATCAGAAGAAAAGAAAAAACAATTATTACGCCATTCTGCTCATAATATTGATCAACGGTGGGTGTAAAAGGGACGCTTACCCTGTGACATCCAGCTGAGAATCCGCGCCGGCTCGTAGATCATATCGGTGGCGAGGTGAGAGTCCTGCTTGACTTGCCCGTTGACGCGCGTCACCAACCGGGCCGTCTTCGCAACCTTGTGCCAGACGGACGGATGGACCAGCACTGGACCAACGGGCGCAAATCTATCAAAGGCCTTGGCGTAGAAGAATTGCCCCCCTGACTGCTCGGGGAGTTGGAAGAAGCGGCAGGATAGGTCGTTCCCGATGGTAAAACCCAGAATACATGAGGATGCTTCTTCGACTGTGAGGTCTCGACACTCGCGCGAGGTTACGAAGCAGAGCTCGCCCTGTTATTTATGGGTGTGATCAGACTTTTGTCCAGCAGGTTTTACAGCAAATGAGGACAGCACTCACCTCCCAGTCTGGTAGATGGGACGCACAGAAGCGGTTCATCGCGATTGTCTCGTCGGGGCCGGCCAGAGAGGCGGCAGGTTTTGTCCACAATGGTGGATTCGCGGGGACATTCAGCTAATATCCTGATCAGCCTCTGTCTGGGGACGGCGTACAGTGACGAACTTACATTTGCTTCCTTTGCATGGCTCTTATAATTAAGCCCGACGCAGTAGATCGGCAGATCGTGTGCAGGGACAGGAGGGAGGAGCTGTAGTCGATGTGAGCAACATTCATCTATAATACTATTCTTACGGGCTTGTAATACCTTGGCAATGGTAGTCATTACACCATTCTTCTCCTCCTTCAGTTCTTCGAATGATCGATGCGCGCTGATTTGTGCCCCGCTGACAGGCTCCGTAGAGTCGATATCGGCAAAGAAGCTGTCTCCCTTCTCATCTGCAAAGTGGATCAAATATTTGAACTTGGCCATTTTCAGTGGTCTTTCGTTTCTTCGGCTGTTTCTGTCGTTGGGGCCGGATTTCTCTTGGGGTATTTCAGGGTAATGTTAGAGTGAGCAGGGAATGCAGGAGATCTCAGGAGGGAAACAAGGTCTTGTTCAAGTGTAAACCATGAGATAGTAAAGCTTCAGATGAATTCTATATCTACTAATACTGATGGGAACTATTTTTCCTCGGCTCCTGATAATGATATTCCGTAGACCATTGGATAGGGTTGAGATTCCCCCGCGGAGGATCTTTGGCGGAGAGTTTTAAGACCCACGGTTTCTCTGGACTGGACCCGAACCAAATAATCATAGCAATAGTACCTACCTAGAGTCACTAATTCCGATGTCTGTTTCATAGTTTTGCTTGTTATTCACGCCAATAAAGTCAGCGGGTCAGTCCTAGTCCAGTGTAGTCCATTGATCATCCTTACTCGTCAAAAATTCCGATGGCCATATAAGGGCTAGAACGCAACGATGTATCATATTTCCTAAGTATTTTATGGCTATTGTCCCTCACAAACCCTCTTTAGGTCAGATGGTCTGCTGTATGTAGCCACCATGTAAACGTGAATATGTCGTACATATACCTAAAATGACCCTTTCAAGCGACATCGGTTTACTATTGCCATTACCTATTACTCAACATGGGCAAACGGCTTGGATGTCTTTGGTGTCGTATGGCGCAAGTAAAGTCCACAAAAAGATGTCGAAATCAGCGAAATCACTATTGTAAATGACATTGACGTTGACACTGAAAAGAGGAGTTTTGCAAGCCATATTAAAGAAAATAAGCCAAGGTCATATGCGGCCCGCAGAACCCGTCCCCAGTCCTCACTACGGTTTGGGCTATATACCGGTTGCTCCGGGCTCGGTCCGTCTAAAGTTCGGCCTATGCGCGGGGTAACCCAGCCCCACAAAGGGTAATATGCAGGTGCCAGGGCCGGGGTAGGTAGTTGGTGCCCTGACCAGCTATTCGATATCCATACGTAGTGAGGGCTCTCGCTAGACAAGGCCAATTATTTATATGGCAACTAACATGTGAAAGTACATGAACAACATATCGTCAACTAACCGATGAGAAGCTGCGAAGGAACAGCCAGTATGAGACAAATCCAAGTTTGACGCAATACAAGAAGCTCATAAATACGCCGCGGTCCCAGTAGCAACGATCACTTCATCGGGAGTATATCATCCAGAGCCTCCTAATATAAGGGATGTGCATGAATTCGGGAAAAGTTCAAGAATAAAATGCCACTCATATCCATTCCCCTAAATCTTCACCGGCAACTTTCGGCCTGAAGGCTTTGCTTCTAACCTCAGCTCTGCAGCCACGTAAATGCCGTCCATAATGAAGCGCTGCCAATAGTTCTTTATCCCAGTTGGATGGAGGAAATTGAAATTCCATCCTGAGCTTAACCTGTTTTCATCTTTGTCCTGGCGCATCTGCATCACCAGTGCCTCGTCGTTAGGGTATTGTTGGGCTGCCTCATTGATTGCTTCGCGAGTCGCTTCTTCCCACTCGGACCGGCTGGGACCGGGTGCTAAGATTGGGTCAAGCCATTTCATCCCTTTCTCGTCAAACTTCGTCCGGTCCTGACGCTTCTCTTTCGATAACCAGGAGAATGTGTCGGGGTTGAGTGCGATTATTGTATTCAACAAAGCCCTGCGCGAACTGAGCCTCGTGGTAAAGCGCTTGACCTGAATGCCTGCACTATACCGCATCCAGCCCTTCATGACAATGCGCGGGGGAATGAGATAGGCATGAGAGAAAATACAGAATGTGATCCAGAACGTAGTGAAGTACGCGTCCCAGCCCTTTAATGCCGCAGCTCCAATGACTAGAGCCCATTGTCCTAGAATGAGTGTGCGCAGGACCATGAACAGGCATCGCGCTAAGAAATGCGACGGTTGTGGGCCATCATGCTCGAGTGGTCGGTACAATAGGGAATTCACAATAGCAGTCTCGCCATAGAACACTGTCCATTTGGCCGAGTACACATGCTCGGTCACCACTACCAGTCAATTGAAAATGCTGCCGCCTGGTGCTTGCAGTCGCCTGGGTTGGCACCCATACAAGACGAATGTCACTAAACCAGTTGCCAAGACTGTTGCGAAAAAGGCTAATGACAGGTAGCAGCGGAGCATCACGCTCATAACAATCATACCAAATAATATTGCCCATCCGAATGCTGATACGATCAAATACCGGAGGGAAGTTGACGCGCCATGTCTGATAAAAAGACGACTGAGCCACGTAGTTGCTGGCCGGTGGCTCTCCTTGTCTGTCAGCCTGACGACGTGCACAAACTCCAGGTTCTGGATCCTGGATCGGTTCGAGACATGTTCACGTGGAGGTTGCGAATGACGCGCGGTGTTTCCGTGGCAAGACACTGGCGGACTGTCTCTGGATTACGAAGGGTATAGTTGTCTCCGTATCGGCCATCAAGGGCCAGTAAGGACATGCTCTTCCCATACCGATCGAAGTAGCATTCTTGCTCGGTGTATTGGTCGGAAAGAAGGAGGCGACTGCCCGATGGTGTGATGGGCCAGCTCCATAAGGGGACGGCACCTGTCAGTTGGAAGATATGCAGCTTCTCTGGAATGTCAATAAATTCAATCAAGGCGGACAGAGGGAGGATTCCGGCAACTTCAGCTATCCAGGCATGTTTGCCGAGGAGCGCTTCAAAGGCTGAGATTGAAGAGTTGGAGACACCCATCGGTGCTTGATAGCTGTGAAGGAAAGTCTCCAGCGTTTGGGCGAGGAGAGTCCGAAATTGTAACTCAGGACAAACAGCAGAAATCTTTTCCGAGGCTCTTGGGACAACGAAGCGTAAGATGCGGTCTTCTTACGGCGTTGGCGGCTATACGACGCCTGACAGCGAATCAGCCCTGGATGGTACAGGGGTTAAGCAAACAAGCCGATCATCATGGAGATTGGGCAGCGGCCTTGTGGCTTGGGGAACCCCTCATCAAATGGTTCGAATCGAAGCACGCAACACCATCGCACTAATCATAGACTGATAAATCCCTAATGGTGGCATGCAGAGTGTTGGCTTCTTCCATCTACGTTTTCAACAAGAACAAGCTCTGAGAGCCTACGATACATCCACCAGGGCTCATTCAAACGCTGCTAGTTGACCGTTCTCACTGGGTCAACCCCGTACCCATCGGATAATTTCAAGCATTTACATTTAGTTAGAGATCTGCTTGAAAATACCACCATTGGACACACGGTCCATCATTCCCCAATGCCGTCATTTGTCATTGCTCCCGCCCGTCTATACAAGAACGATGTTCAGTCCTTTATTCGACGCAATTAGCCCATGATGCGACGGAGAAAAGACCCGAGACAGTATTCAAGTTGCTCCAGTTTACACTGTTTCTTTCCATTTTATTTGGTGGCTATATTAGATTCCTCAGTAGTAAGGATCATCTTCGTTGCTCGCCGAAGGAATCAAGTCTATTCCCTTTGGTCCTTCAAAATGGGCAATGTTTTGAAATGCTAACTAAGCCTCTGAGGATGGTTGTTTATTTTCCCCGAGTTTCAACCCTTTCATCATCCACTCATCATACAAAAGGTCCAGAGCTGCCGGTCGGTCTGCAGGATTCCATTGCAAAGCTAATCGGAGCCACCGCAAGAATCCCTCCTTGTCTTCCCCTCTAATGTCGGTAGCTAAACTCTCAAGCGTCTTGCCAGGGATCGGCGCCAGATCTTTCCAGTTGCCCGACTTGTCCCAGAAGACAGAGCTGAGATGGTGGCCTTCAAGAAACTCGGCTGGTGGGGGCCCTAGGAGTCCAACCAGTTCTGCCACATGGACCCGGTCATCGAATATACTATCGGTGTTTTTACCGTCAATAAGGGGATGAGGGCTGACAATATCCCATGCCTTCATCTTGAATATTAGCATATTCTGTTCATGTCGAGCAGAGGGGCTCTGAGCAAGTGGAATAAACTTACAACCATAGCGACATTCCAAACATCCACCTTGCAATCCCACTTCGACTTCAGAATAACTTCTGGCGCTCGGTATTGGTTCGGCATAATATCCGCATCGTTCTCTCCGTCAGAAAACCGGGCTTCGCCGAAATCACTGAGGAGAGGTAGCCCGGCTCCTGTGGGAAAGCGTGAAGACACGTAGATGGTGCGGTCGTTGAGCACTTTCCTAGCAGACGGCTCCCTGATTTCCCTCTCTTCGAACTCAGACAGTGCTTCCGGACTCGGCGTCGGAAGAAGCAAGTTCTTCAACTGCAGATCTACATGAGAGCCAACGGTGTAATCCAAGCCATAAAATGATTGTTAAGTACCTGTGTGGATTATATGGGCTGCAGAATGCAAGAAATCCAGCACCACCAGTAACTGCCGGATACAAGGTTTCAGACTTTCAAGCGCCATTGCTTGGCCCGGGAGGCACCTTAAAAGCTCGCTTGCATTTACTCCTAGAGGCTCGTGAGCAAGGCAGACATGCTGACCATGAGGGCCGTTGATGAGGAAATGATCGAATAATTTGCGAATGAACCTTTTCCCTGGATGCGTCGATTCGACTGAATTCATACGATGATAGACCTCCAGCTCGGTGTTCCGGCGTTCACCTGTCACATATTTTCAAGACGACATATTTGGCATCACTGTTCCAATCGCTGTTAAAGAAATGCGAGAGGGCCACGTGGAAACCCATACACTCACACTAAGTCACGGCTGAACCAAACAGTCGAGGTGACGCCGTAGCCCAACTTGGCGATAATTTGATACCTATCATGGAAGACTTCTCCCTGTCGTACTGGGTAGTACTTCTCAGGGCAATATGTCGGCAGAGTCTCCTCTTCAAATTGCAGAGACGGGTCCAGCAATTGGGATTCGGACGATGGGAATATTTTGGGAGCCCATGTCCACTTGGAAGATAAAGTCACTGATCTATATTGTGTGCGTTTAATGCTTGAGCTTCGCAATGAAGCTGGTCTGAAAGCGAAAGCTGACGACAGACGTCGTTCCGAACTTAGGCGAAACAACGGGAAGAAATAGTTCCTAAGACATTGTATGGTTTGGATCATCATGATTTGGATGATTGTGTAGATGTCTATTGAAGGGGTTCCAGATATCTATGTGAGGCAATCAAGGTCTGTGGTGTTTATCATGCAGCTGTCTGAACTTCACATGACCGCGTTGTTCCCGCACGCGCCCTAGTGAGTTCCTACTACCCTACAGTCTAGGGCTCTAGACCACTCTGGGGCTCTATCTTATAGATCTAATAACACCCAACTCTTATACAATTATATATGAAACCGAAGCTTAGCAATGAGGCCATCATCATGCACATCACAATCGACACTAACATGAAGAGAAGATTGTAAAAACAGCTGACATGACCTCAGTAAACGGACTATTGATGAAAGGTTTGCATAATTACCGAGGAGCGTGAAGCATAATTCGGCGTGCAACATTCCAGAGCATAAGGATTTTCAGGTGGTGGTTGTTGTGTAAAAGCAGTGGTAGGTGACAAAGTCGGCCGACCTGTGGACCGTGCGGGACGGATTCATTGGGTGTGGATGCTTTGACAAGGTGCAATGAAGCTTTGGCCTGTACCGAGGTACTTTAATGGTTGCTTTGGGACTTAAGTATTTTCAGGTGGGGATTCGCGGAGAATTTAATCAAGCCGTCACCGACTTCAAGCTTCCCAACATCCGTAGTGGCGGATCCCTGCAGCTTTGATGGTGGTTCAGAACTTCAGGGTTAGAATCATCAGATTTCCATGCCATTCTGGAGCAAGACAGCTAGCCCGATTGAGCGAGAGTGCTGCACTATCACCGGTGCTTTTCTTCATTAGTTTAATTTCAGCGGCAATATTATATATTTCCCCAACTCCGGGTTGAGTCTCAAGTCCAGAATTCTCTATCTCAAAGGCAGCCATACCAACATGTTGTCGATTAACATTCCTGCCTACTCTAAACCTTCCGGCTACCAGCTGTCCGAGCTCCCCAAACCGGAAATTCAGGACCCGAAAGATGTTCTTATCAAAGTTCACGCTGCCAGTATAAACCCAATCGACGTCAAAAAGGCCGATGGTATCTTAAAGTTTGTGAAGAAAGACGCGTATGTGCACCCATCTAGATGGCTAAAAGGATGACTCACTCTGAATGACTCAGTTTCCCATACAAGATCGGCTATGATTGCGCCGGTACAGTCGCCGAGATTGGCGCAGGTGTGACGCGATTCAAAGTTGGAGATGCAGTCTACGTTAGATTGCCGGAGGCGAGTCGAGGTCTGTAATAATTGAGAAATAATGGTCGTACTTGAGCTGACAATCAATCTAGGAGCCTGGAGTGAATACGCCAAGTGTCCAGAGGACTACATCGCGCTCAAGCCACCGTCGTTGTCATTTGAGAGCGCAGCGTCGATTCCATTGGCAGGAATGACGGCTCTTCAGGCGCTGAGGAAATATGATGGCGATCTTTCTGGAAAGACTGTATTTGTACCCGCTGGATGTATGCGATACCTGCTCATCGTATTTACTTTATTTGCTAACACAATGGCAGTGGGTGGGACTGGTCTATACGCCTGCCAACTTGCGAAACATGTTTTCAATGCCGGGAAGGTGATCACGACCGTCTCGACGTCGAAAGTTGCCAAGGTGGACGAACTCTTAGGAAATGGAACGGTCGATCAGAGTAAGAAGTCCATCCATAACTCACCATGCAATAACTGCTGACTCGACGCTAGTAATCGACTACAAGAAGGAAGACCCAAAGTCTGTGATTGAGCATGGCACTGTTGATTTCTTGTTCGACACAGCAGGCGTCGCCATGGAATATCTTTGTTTGATGCGACCAAAGACCAGCTGGGTTGTGTCTATTGCAACATCACCTTCAGGAAACCAGCTACAGGATTTTCTTGAGGGCCGCAACTCTGTCCCAATATATGTCAAACTCGTACTGAATTTGCTGGATTCCATCCGCAAGATGCGCGCTCGACGCTACGGTGTTAGCTATACATACATGTTCCTGCATGAGAACGGCAAGGACTTGGACGCGATGCGCGAATATGTTGAGGAGGGTAAATTGAAGACAGTCGTGGGCACTACAGTGGATATGTCCGATATTCAGGCCGTGCGAGCCGCCTGTCAGGTTGTATACAGCAACCAGGGAGGCCTTGGAAAGGCTGTGATTAAAGTTGCTCAGTCTGAGAATTGAGCATGAGTACTCGCGATGTGTTCAAGAAAAACCGGAGGTGATAATGGTACCTCCTTTGAAACTGTGTTGTGGAGGTTTAGCTTTGCTTCCGGTCGTCATTTGATATTTATGTGACTTTTGTTAACCTGTATACTACTCTAATGTCATAATATGTTAAATAGTAGTAATGTATCAGCACCATTAAGAAATTAAGAAATGTCACTAATAGACCTAACACTAGTGAGGAGCTATTAGGCACTATAAGTGACTGATCCGGGTTGATTTGCTGTTGTATCGTACTTACCCTGCATATGCTCGCGCGATCTACCCTCAATTATTTTGAACACAAGCTGTCGGCGATGTCGCCTAGAACTAGTATGTTGGCATTGCTGCCACAGTGCCACCGCATAGTGTAGGTACGGAACTAGATGATCCAGAAGCTGCTGCCCGGGATTCTAAGATCCCAGGGGATGGATCGGGATCCTAGCCCTCCGGGAGTCCGTTCTCTCGGATATCGGGACAGCTACAAATTGTAGACTGCCTCGATCGAAGCTTGTTGTCGTAGGGCTGGAATCGTTCAACTTCTCAGAAGTTTCAATAGCCATATTGGCTGACCGAGGCACATACCGAGGATCCACTGACTAGCCCTAGGTCGGGGCAACAGTCTATCCGTGTTTGCCATGTGGCGAATAAATCGGGGAGGTACATGGCGGAAGATCTTATAGTCTGTCCTTCTCATACGACCATCATTTGGAGATCTCCACTAGCTGGATCAAGGCAAGGTTGCGAGTATCCATGAGGGTTCTAAGAACTTTCTTGCCACCAAAACCAAAGAGGGAAAAAGGTACGAATATATAGATAGCTCCCTATATAATAAAGTCACGTGACATTCCGTGTTGATGTCTTGGCCCTTGAACCCCTTCCTCTGCCCCTTTTTTAGGTAGTCACGAATACCATTGTTCTCTCTCATTTGGCTCCGCAGTACCTGAAAGATATACAGGGCTATTTGAATTTTTTTTTTCCAATACAGAGGACAAAGGAGACAATAACACGACCCTGTGAAAATGGCGGCGTTTGTTACAGAATTTTTAAATCCTTGCAATTACTTGGGAGGAGTGAGTTTTGATCCTGAGCGAGATATACAAGACTTGTCAGGCAAAGTTGTTTTGGTGACTGGAGGTAAGTCGGGGTCCGTGATTTCCACGAGTCGTAGGGGAAGGTGCTAATATTTCTAGGAAATGCTGGATTGGGGAAGGAATCCATCCTCCAATTAGCGAAGCATAACCCGGAGAAGATATTCCTTGGAGCACGCTCGAAAGCCAAGGCAGAAAGTGCCATTAGCTCTCTCAAAGGACAGCTCTCGAATAATGTGAACATTACATGGCTTCCTCTTGATCTCACATCTGTTCAATCTATCAAAGAGGCAGCCCAGCAATTCAGCGCACAGTCATCACGGCTCGATATCCTAATGCTCAACGCAGGTGTGATGGCTCTTCCACCAGGAGAAACAGAAATGGGCCATGAGATTCAGCTTGGTACAAACCATACAGGCCACTTTCTTCTGACCAAGCTCCTGCTCCCAACCTTGCTGAAGACGGCTCAGGAGCCGAATTCAGATGTGCGAGTTGTCTCCTTATCATCGATTGGACATAATCTCGCACCTCCCTTTGAAACCATCCTGGATCAGGACAAGTTGAAAAGGGTGCACACAAACCTTCGATATGGAGCTTCCAAGGCAGCCAACATTCTGTTTGCTGCCGAGCTTGCAAGGCGTTTTCCTTCAATCACTGCTGTATCCGTTCACCCGGGTATCATATTCACGGATCTTTACGGCCCTGCGAGCGAGGGCTCCACCATCGCTGCCTTGAGTTCGAAATTGCTAAGCATTTTTGGAACGCCGGTCCCTGCGGGAGCCTATAACCAGCTATGGGCCGCTGCGGCTGCGAAGAAGCAGGATCTCGTCAATGGGGCATATTATGTCCCAGTGGGAAAGCTCAAGGCTCACAATAAATACACCAAAAACGAAGAGCAAGGGCGACGTCTCTGGGACTGGACTGAGGCTGAATTACATAAGTTTGGAGCTTTTACTTGATTCGGTTTCATATCTCGCTGTCCACTTTGCTGCCTTTTGGATGGATGCTTAACTATATATAGCATGCTAATATATGAACTATACCTGACAGACTAACTTTGCATTTCTAAGTTCCTCTTATAACTAACTTGTATCCTCTATTTCCGGACACGCTTTTAGTCGCTTACTAAATTTCTAGGAAGACCTCATTCATTAATCTCGATTGCTTCAGAAACTAGAAGTCTAGGGTGCGACATGGGAAATGGTGTACAAGAAGGGTTAGTAAACAATAACTGGTATGTCACCACATTGCTTCTATTGGATAGTATTAGTAAGTAATACGGAGTGGTTTAAAGTGGATCTTTTTAAAGCATGCATCCCCGCGTTTCGGTCTGGTACCGGAGATCATTGTCATCAGATAAGACCAGACACATCAAATATTCCGCACGACCACCGTTGCAAGCATCAACCGGAGCTTATTAGCCATCTAGTTCTATCGAATCCTCCAAATAGGTCCTCTCCCATAACCAAATCTACATTGACTACCATGCCCCGCATGAAACGAAAGACCAAGGCAAGAACACTCTAAGCCCGTTGTCTGCTGTTACAAATCTGACCATCACCTAGGATGAGGACCTTAAGCGGGTCCGTGAAAATCAGCGCAAATGTCGGCAACGAAGGCATGACTACGTGGCCGAACTAGAAAGCAAAATCGCAGCTTATGCGGAGGCTGCGGCTGAGGCTGATAGGAGGCGACAGGCTGTGGAAGAAGACCTCCGCAGAGAGAACGAGGCACTGCGGACCTTGTTGGCCTCCAGTGGCCTTGGTCACAATGTCCTGGACCATAATATCGCGCAGAAGCATCAAGAAGCTATCCTAGACGATATACAAATGAGTCTCAGCTTCGCAGCAAATACTGTGCCGACCACCCTTGAACTGCAGGCTGACCCGATGGCCTTGCAGTCGCCGAACGTATGACTATCCGACTATCCACCGTGCGCAAGAGGTGTGCGGTGCCCTCCCAGAAGCCATGACTGACCAAACATATGTCAGGTTGCTCCTAGCTTTGGATTTCCCACTTCGATACGTGAAGTCGCAGATACCGGACTTGCGGCGCCTTCGACTTTCGATTTTACGCCCTCGCAATCTACAGATCTCAGCACTTGCCTGGACTTTCCTGTCCCCACTCTCCATGAACCGATCGTACTGGAGAGAGAATCGCAAACTCGTCTGCTTGAGCTCCTGCCTACAACTAACCAAAGTACAGCCGGTCTTGATATCACCATAGGATTAGTTGATCCTATTCTGCAAGACACAACGCTCTGCGCTGTTGCCATCCAGATTGTCCGTCACTGTAATAAGAAGGCTCTAAGCATGGTGGAGCTGGACGCTAAGCTCCGTCACGGGTATAGGAATGCTAGATCTCCTCTGGAAGGTTGTAGGGTCACTAATTGGGTTTTACTGTCTGTCCTGGCTGAAATTACACAATAGTGCCATTTGTTTATTTACCCATTTGTTCATAATTGCCAGTACACGGTAACTGCTGTTGTGTGTGACTCCCCATAATGACCAATGTCAGGAGCCTTGTCTGTCGCCCATATTTCCTTCAAGTATCATCGACATAAGGTGGCCAATCATACCAAACCAACTGAAGGATATTGCGGAAATCAATAAGCATAGATTCGAAACCGGTGACATATCAATCATCTTTACTAGCTGACGCTAGGAGGGGTGAGGAATAGTGGTGACGTACCAGTTACACGGCTGTCCAATCACCTGGTAACTTCGCTGTGCCTCACTCATGCTTGCGCGTAAACCCGTGTTGCTTGAGCTTCCGATGTACAGGACTTCTGACGTTCACATCTGTATACTTTGGCGTAAGGATATAAATACGGACCTACTTCCTCTCTGTTCGCTCTCATAGTTTCGAGTCAATCTACGCCAAAGGTCACATTTTCTCTTTCCTTTTGCTTCACCTATCCACCGTCCAGGGATATTCAAGTTGCCAAATAAACAATCGTCAGCACACGACGCTGTTGCTATGGCTGAGGAAACCTATCAACACGTGCGGTCCCGCTATGGTGACATCGCCAAACGTACAGACGTCACAGTCCATGACAAGGAAGACGATATCGCATTAGCGTTTGGGTACAGCGCAAAGGATCTCCGTGCCCTTCCGGACAAAGCAAACCTAGGATTGAGTTGTGGCAATCCAGTGGCACACGCCAATATCAAGGAGGTACCTGATCATGATATGTGGTTGTAAACTCACACATTCTAACTCTTTGACAATTGAACTAGGGAGAGACAATTGTCGATCTCGGAAGTGGAGGCGGCATTGATGTTCTTCTAGCCGCTCGCAAGGTCGGACCAGAAGGAACTGCCATCGGGATTGACATGACGAAGGTTAGCTAGCGATTCTGTCCCTTGAGGAGCTATGAACTAATACCTCAGCCAGGACATGATCAATCTCGCGAAGAAAAACGCCGAAGCGGCTGGTCTGTCCAATACTCGGTTTATCGAGGCGTCTATCACCTCGATCCCGCTTCCGGATGCCAGTGTCGACTGTATCATCAGCAACTGTGTCATCAATCTTATCCCATCGAAGGATAAACCGACTGTATTCCAAGAAATTGCTCGCTTGCTGAAGCCAGGCGGAAGGGTTGCTATCAGTGACATCCTGGCAAGGAAGGAACTCCCAGCGAAGATCGTCAATGATATAGCTCTTCATGTAGGGTGCATTGCAGGGGCCAGCCAGGTTGCAGAGTATGAGGACTATCTCAAGCGCGCGGGATTTGAGGGTACGTATTTAGATTCCACGCAGATCTTGCTGTTCCGTTACTGATATGACTGCAGATATTCTGATGGTCGATACTAAAGCAGACCTCAATCTCTATAAACAGTCCTCCTATCTAGGTCAGAGTAGCTGCTGTGGCCCAGCAGAGACCCGCAAAGAGTGGCCAGCTGAATATACTGAGATGGACTTCAACGAGTGGGTTGGTAAGTTTTCATTCAGTTCAGTATTGCGTAGATGGAGATGTTAATCATCTGTACAGCCTCTTTTCAGATTTATGCTGTCAAAGGTAGCAGTGTCGTGCAGGACGGGCCTTAGAGTGCTGGGGTCTGCAATGAAGTATGATGTATTTAATACCGAACGATTCAAGCATTATTTTGCAGTCTTCCGTCATCCTGAATTTCAGTTATTATGAATTATTCTTCTAGCTATGAGCAAGCAATATCTATCATCAACAGATCTAATCCTTCCAACCTAATCGGTTTGCCACAGCTCTGACAGCATAGACAAGGCCCAACAGCACTGGTACCTCAATTAATGGTCCCACTGTGGACGCAAGAGCCTGGTTGCTATCCGCTCCAAATGTCGCAACTGCAACAGCGATAGCCAGCTCAAAGTTGTTGCTAGCTGCAGTAAAGCTCTGCGTCGCCGCCAACTTATACCCGAAACCCATCTTATATGTAATGAAAAGTGTCGCGAAGAATATGACAGCGAAGTATACAATAAGAGGAGCCGCAACCCGGACAACAGATACAATCTGATGCACCACTTGGCGGCCTTGAGAAGCGAACAGCACCAAGATGGTGAACAAGAGGCCAATCAATGACCAGGGACTGGCCCATTTCAGGAACACCTCGTCATACCATCTTGGGCTTGCAACCCATCGGAGGGTGAAGCGCGTGAGGATCGCGGCGCCTAGGGGGATCCCGAGGAACACAGCCACACTTTTCGCGGCAACATCATATTCAAATCCGACGGAATCGCCGCTGATGACTTGAATAAAAAAGACTCCCATAGGGGCAAATAAAACCATTTGGAGAATCGAGTTGACAGCGACAAGGATGGCACAGTATTCACTGTCTCCTCCTGCTAATCCGGTCCAGATTAAGACCTAGTCACAAAGTAAGTAAATAAACAAGGGACAGTTAGAACTATTGTGGACCGCTTGGAAATGCTTACCATAGCAATACAACGAGCCAGTCCGACAATAATGAGCCCCTGCCGCAGCTCTGGCTCATCAGGCAGAAACGCCCAAGCCAATGCCAACTGAAAAGGATTCTATGTCAGCCGATGTCTATGAGCGACGCATCCAGGTCAACGTACCATGAAGAACGGGGCTATAATCCAATTGACAAATATGCTAAAGGCAATCTGTATCCAAACCTGGCGTGTCCGGAAAACATGATGCAGGCTCTCATATCGAACTTTGCATAGAATGGGGTACATCATGACAAGAAGGCCGATAGCTACCGAGGAGAATCAACATATGGGAGGGAACTATTTGTCACCAGGAATACTCACCAATTGGGACGGAGACGCCTACAAATTTCCCTTTTTGCAATGCGGGCCCGGTGTTCGGTACAAAGTTACCAAGAATGATCCCAATGGCCATGGCGAGGAAAATCCACAAAGCAAGCAATCTGTCGAGTATCCCGAGGTTTTTGAACGCAGATTGCTTGCATTGGGGCCCATCTGGTAAACTCGGTTCTCCCTGCTTTTCCACGTCGGACGCTTGTCCTGGGCTGGCAACGTCAGGCACCCCTTCCGGATGTGATTGGGACATTGTGGTCTGTCGTCCTCTGATGTCTCGAGAAACCGAATTCGTTTGTGAATGTCATTGAATGGGCGGGAAGCGCAGTCGAAGATGTATAGCTGCCCGCTGTGGTCCCTTCTGCTCATCATTTTCATTTTCTTGATATCACGGCGGCGGAAAGCTCTTGGTTGGATGTCACTGGGAAATGATGATTGGTCATTGCTCAGCAGAAGAATGTATGTAGGGTTTCCACTGTATGGTAACCACGGCGTAATATTACCTTGGCTTATCAATCTATCCCGCCCCGAAACGTTTGATCGGACGTTCATCAACGGGTCACTAGCAACTGTTGATTGGGCAGATGTTGCCCAGCTAAACAATACTGTACTAGGCAGTCAGTTCTATTGGCACATAAAGTGACATGTCAAGCCTGTTATTACGTAGTTATCATTTCAGAACAACCCGGAAGCATCGACTTGAAGCGTCACCAAAACAGCCAAGCATTGCTATGCGAGACCCAGATCCTGTTAGCTTACATATCACCATAGGTCTCAGCCATCTTATTCCTAAGGTAACCTTAGGAGCGCGCCGACGTTTTCCTACTCTCTCCCATCTTCCTTCCCTTACCTACAACGGTACTATCATTATTCGAGATACCGCTCCAAACGGCCACCTCGCTTCTGGAAATACTACCTATTAGTGCCCTAGACGGCCTAAGAACATTTCAACCGCCTGACGAGTTGTCCATCGAGAACTACAACAGTGATGACCACCAAGCAATCACGAGACATCATGTCCGACAAACCCAGTGTCTTGTTCGTCTGCATCCATAATGCTGGCCGCTCCCAAATGGCCGCTGGATACCTTACCCACCTTGCAGGTGATGCTATCGAAGTTCGCTCTGCTGGCTCAGCCCCTGCCGACTCCATCAACCCCATAGTTGTTGAAGCCATGCGTGAAGAAGGCATCAACATCGCCGACCAAAAACCAAAAATCCTAACCACAGATGCTGTTCTGGCCAGCGACGTTGTTATCACCATGGGCTGCGGCGACGCTTGCCCCTTCTTCCCAGGCAAACGCTACCTGGATTGGAAACTCGATGATCCCGCCGGGCAAACCCTTGATGCTATACGCCCTATCCGTGACGAAATCCGTCGGCGAGTCGAGAACCTTATCAAAGAGATGCTACAATCCCGCTGAATCTTGTACTCCGCCATCAGCAGATGTACCTAATTGCAGCCTTGATGAAAATGGCTCGAACGTACTGTCAATAGAAGTTGAATTACAATCCACAAACATTCCTTTGATCTGTTAGAGGAGTTGTTTTTTATCACCATACATGGCATTTGAGTATGGTTCATCTTAAAACCTCATCTGGAACCTTTAGAGAGCACCAGTGAAGCACTATCCTATCTGCCTTAAACGCTGGAAGCTCGCCGGCCCTAAATCATCAATGACTTCCTCTAATCGACCATCTGCCATCATTGCCACGGCATCCCTCCCAGCTTTCATGTGCTTCTCCAAAGTGCCGAGTCTATGAGCCACAATGATGACAGTGTGGCCCTGTTTAGTAAACTCATCGTTAATAATACGGTGAATGGTGGATTCTGTAACTGGGTCGAGGGAGGATGTGACTTCGTCCAAGAGGACTACAGGCTTCACTCCGGAACGTTGTAACGAGTTGGCTTTGACAAGTGCTCGACAGAGCGCAAACAGTTGACACTGTCCTACGGAGAGCTTCGGAAATAGTGAGATCTTCTGGTCAAAGATAGGATGTTCAGTAGAGTCTGGAATGCCGAAGACGGTAGCTGGCTCTCCCCCAGAGTGCATTTGGCTCTCCAAGAAATGTGACGACAGTCCCGCTTTGTTCAATGCAGCAACAAGGTCGTCATCTGATATTGAGGCATCCGGGTCTAAGTTAAAGCGCAAGGTCTCGTTAGGCAACACCAGAGGGCCTTGAGACACCGCGACGAAGCACCGTCGTCGTAGTAAATCTAGCCTCACTTGCCTGATATCAATACCATCAAGCTCGATCTTGCCGGACTCTAGCTCCAGAAGCTGTAGGAGCGAGAGGAGTAACGTGCTTTTGCCGCTAGCATGCACAGTGAGCCTTCAGATATATCAACCATGTTTATGTAGAGACTGACCTGCCTGTACGCCCGCACACGATGAGTTTCTGACCTGCGGCAATATCGAGGCTCAGACTCCGTAGAGCAGCCGACCCCGATCTTCCTCGTGCACCTGTCAGCTATAGGAAGAGCGGCTTTGGGCAGGGTACATACTCGTAGGATGCAGTGACGTTTTTGAATTGGATATGTCCCCTGGAAGGCCAGTTTTCCGGTGGCTCCAAGTTACGTGTTCTTCCACCCTCAACTGCAGTCGTTTCTTCAAGCGTCTTCAGTCGAGCAATGGCACCGAACGACGCCTCTAGTGTAGTCCAATTCTCCACAAGCTTCAGTAAGGTCGAGTTTGCTACGAGCATGACGTTGAGCGCGATTCCGACTTGTCCACCGCTGACGTGCTCTCGAAATGTTACAGCCATCACAACAACAGTCGTTGCAACAGCCGCACCCAAAAGATCTAGGACTAGGTTGAGCCACCTCTGGAGACACAGACGGAGAAATTCTGGACGCTGAGAGTTGTCGATGCTTTGGATATTGTCCCGTATTGCAGCCCTAGACCAACCAAATGACCGTATGGTTTCGAGGCCCTCGCTCTAGAATTAAAATGAGCTGGGTGCAATCATCAATCCTTCAGTACCTACACATTCCAAAAAGCTCAAGAAGACCCCTGCACGGGACTCCAGCTCCAAAAATCGGAGTTGTCGTGACGTCCGAAGATAAACCTTTTGAATGGCATAGACCACGAGCATGCAGACCGGTGCAGACAGTGAGAGCCATTTTTCTGCCATGCAAAGAAGTATGATCTGCATGAGCAGCTTGAAAATCTCTGGCAGCTTGTTATCTCGATAACTATTTAAAGAGAAGAATCGGATACCTACGAGTTAGAACGGTTTGAAGCGCTGATGGCAACTGTTTATCAATCAGCTGGATGTCTTGACTGAATCTAGAACCCATTAATATGCATACAACCACGCGAGCCTGCACTCTTACCTGTTTAGGATTGAGCCATTGTCGGTTTCAGATAAATATGACAGAGGCGCGCTATACATGATTAGCCATCTCTTGAATCACCGTGTTAAGGTCTTTCACAAGGGGGTTGTAAACCTTGCGACGATGTGCAATAAACTTTGATGTAACCGCGACCCAGACTGCGGAGCAAGCCGGATGAGAATGGACCTATTGGTCTTTCAATGGCAATGCATGGCTGGACATTCTTGGAAGCTTACCACATCTGAGCGCTGGTGGAGATCCACGACAAGCTTGATAGCAAACCAAATCCGCCAACGTAGAACGCGGTGCTTCTGCCACCTAACTCTGTCCACAACTGAAGCCAGTACTGGGGGATGCTGATGAATAAAGCATATGATACAGTGCTGGTGATAAGAAAGAAGATGTTCGTAAAATCAATGGAACTGAAATAGTAGCCTAAGCTCATATTAGTCGCATCCATATATATGAAAGGGGAGATTACCATATAGAGCTGGATCTCCAGTCTGCCGAGCGATGTCTATTTCAGTTTCATTTTTTGCTCGCAATTTGGCGCTGATTTCATCAAGCTTCAGCGAGAGGACGGCGTTGTTGTCCTCGGTGTGATGCCTGGAAGAGAACTTCGCTATGGATGCAGCTTTAACCTTGATATCCTGCCAGTTTCCTCGATCTATGATTCGATGGTCTCCCAGAACCACGATGTGATCCGCAGCTTGGAAATTCTGAGCTATTCCGGAGTAAGTCAGTAAACTCGAGACTAAGGACGAACTTACACGAATTAGAAACGAGGACTACAGTGGTCCTCGATCGCCGGGTCAGACCTGTGGCCCCAAATAGATTATCGAAGATAGTTTTCTCTGTTTCTCCATCCAGTTCACTAAAGGTATCATCCAGCAGAAGTATGTCGCATCTTGCAAACAAAGCACGCGCGAGTGCCTGCGATTATTAGCTAAGGCCATACGAGCAATTCTCTGACTTACTACTCGCTGCCTCTGTCCCCCAGACAGATTGAGTCCCCCGCTGCCAATTCGCGTTAGATCGCCCTGGGGAAGCGAATTGAAGTCATGCGTCAGACAACACATAGCTGTTACCTCATGGTACCATCTTCCATTATCTGGGTCACTAGAGCTATAAACTTCAGTAGCACCATGAATGACCTCTTTGATAGTACCACTAGGTAGCCATGGTTTCTGGGCACAATATGCTATCTGACGTGTTGACACACTGATTGACCCTTGGACGGGGACTGCTTCTCCAAGCATAGCGCGCAACAGAGTTGATTTGCCGCTGCCAGTGGGGCCCGATATTATGGCAAGTGATCCAGTGTCTACTTCAATGTCTATGTGCTCCAAAACAAGCGGTCTATAGCCAATCCTCAGTTGTCGGATTTGAATAGCAGTAGAATCTTTCGGTAATGTTCCGCGTTGATCATGTAAAGATTCCCGGAGCAGAAATGCTTGGATTCGTTCAAACCCTGAGAATGCTGCCATTGCGCGCGGCACAATAGTCATGACCATATTTGCAGGATGTGTAACCATGCTCAAGATGGCCATGGTAGTGAAGGCAGTTTCTGTATCCAGGCTGCTGCCCCGAGCAACTGATATCACAGCATAGATGACCAGCGTGATAGCTGGAGAGAATATTCCAAGGGCATTGGCTATTCTCACGTCAGCTTATACGTAGCTGTCAACTTCATTCAGAGTTCTGGCATACCCGAGGCGTTATAGTATACCTTTATCCACCCAAGTTTCGACGCTGCCCGGAGCTCAGCTTCCCGAAGCTCTTGAATGCGACATGTGAGGCTGCGTTGGAGTCCGAGCATTTTGATGACCTTCATTGCGCTTATCATAGAGCTTGTAGCTGCTATCCGGCTCTGGGTTGCGTCGCTCCAGGCCTTTTGGCGAGGCGGTAAATGCTTTGCAACGAATCGACTAGTGTATGAACATACTACACATCTCAGCACCAAGTCAACAACCTATGGAAGTAGACTTACTATAAATCAAAAAGAGCGGAAGAGGCCAGATCCAGCCAACTTGACCAGCTAGAAGTCTAATACCAATCATCACCTCGATGACTTGGGCCCAGGTTTCGTGGACCATTTCGCCAACCCCATCGAGACTCTCTACATCAGTACTCATGAGCGTGGTCGCTTCGCCGTTGGCATAGGTATTGCTAGGTGACTTCATAACCTTGTCATGAATAAGCCCTACGAGGGCGCTCCTAGTCATAAGCTTCAGCCTGTTTATACGGTGTTGGTACACAGCGGTTGACAGCTGAAGTTAAACGTTAGCACCCAGCTAGAGAGAGCGAGGACGGACCCTACGGCAAGGCAAACATAGATAAATACGGCTAATATAACAAGCCAGAACCCTTGGCTGCTTTCCGCGCCGGTGGGGTATGCCACAGCGTATCTGATACACTCTTTGATGAAGATAGGCTGAGAATAGCGAAGGACGATCAATAATAGTCGAGGCATAACAGCAGCGAAAAATGGTTTCCACAAGCATTTCATCAAAGCGATAGGCAAAGTCTTCTTGGTTTCAGGCTTGGCTAGTCTTGTGAGAAGTAAGAAGACAGGTGTTTTGATGTTCTTCACTAACCTCGCTGAGACCACGCTTGCAGTATTTCCTTTCTTGTGAACTCTGGCTTCATGTGTTGACTGAGGTTTGGCAAATCCCGGTTGACGAGGATACTCTTGTACCCTTGAAGAAGAATAGTATTGACCCATGTAAAAAAGAGTCTACCTAATACACCGTGGAGTTCTTCGGGGGCCCGGTGCTTGTTCAGATTACTGAATGCTGGGGCCTCGTTGGCGCAGAATTCAAGTACCAGAAGCGCCGAGTGCATGCAGCAACGAAGAAATACCGGATGTGAGGTATCGGCGTCTCTAGCGATCTTCGAAGGCATGGCTACGTGGACAGCATCGCACAGTATCGATGCGAGAAGGTATAGTGTAGCGAGAGCTGAGGATCTATGAGACCGCTGTTGCTCCTGCAGCAGAAGAACGCTCAGGCCCAAGGCAGCAGGTATAGAAGCAAACAGTGAGGCTGAAAATAAGGTCTTGTGCTGCACATCCAAGCTTGAGAGCTTTATGTAATATGAGGCCAATATGGCCGATAGCAATACCCCAAGAGCCTAAGGTCGTTATTGTTATGAGATGTAGAACCCGGATCTTGAAGAGCAGGAATACTGACAGCCTTGAAGAGTCCTTGCCAGGTGGAAGTGCGGCCGATGCTCGATTTACGAAGTTCCCAGAGTCTGACAGGGAGAATCAACAGAAATATAGCGGCAGAGACTGTAGATACAGCAAGTAGCACATGCGTTGGCTCTGGAGCCATTGTGCCTGCGTCAGAGGTTGCTGTCGAGATGGGCAGCAGCGACCTGAAGCTCACCTCAATAATTTATGAGGTTATCTCGAAGGATGGAATGGCTGACGTTCAAAGGTACGAAACAAGCGGTCAAAAACAAGTCACGGAGGACAAGATACCTATAATTTGTTCAAGTTGGGCCTTACAAGTCCCTGTTGGAATACGGAACACTCGTGGAAGGACCAATTAGCGTCCATGTCTTTTTGGCCTAGTGTCTAGAAATCCTGACAGTTTCCTCGTGAGACTTGTAAGGTGGGCTACGGGAATGTGACATGAAATACAGGGGGTTTTGTCTTTGATGGGTCGCCTTTGGCTAGAATTAGTGGGTGATAAGGTAAGGGATTCATCCTTATGATACCCACAGTAAGGCCGACTGTGAGACCTTACAGTAAGAGTAATTTCGTTCGTTAAGATACTTCCTCGTATGACCAGCTATATAGAGGTCAGGTTTTTTGCATCTAGAAGCGTGATTTAGGGATATTTTTACTTCAACTATAGCGTCTCAGAGGTCGTGTACCCAGCTAGTGACTACTTGCCGGTTGAGCCTTCACAGGAGATTGGCTAACGTTGACGCAAACAAAACCAATGATGAGCACATGGGTCTCCTATGCATGACTCGAAGCAGACGTTGGAAACTCGAATGCCTATTGGAAGCCTCTGACGCGGATTAAAGAGGTCAAGCATCCGGATTGCTTATTAAATACCAAGATCTCGTTCTATGGAGGCTCCAAGGGCAGAGGTGAGTTTGAAAAATGACCTTAACTTTCGAGAATTGGTTTGGGGCATCTGGTAGCAAATAGATAAGACCTCCGGAAAGGTGAACCTGCTGCCAGCCCCACTATTTATAGGCTTGATAATTCATTGTTTAGTGAGGTGAAGTATGGGATATTCCTATACTTTGGTTTCGATGAGGCAAAAAAAATGTAGATTCGTTCTTCAGACATTTTAAATTCAAACACTCCTTTGTTTCCGAGATTTGCTTATGCTTGTGGTGAAAAAACGCGAAAAAAAGATCAAATTTGTGGCGCTGCCCGGAATCGAACCGGGGCTGGCACGGCCACAACGTGACGTCCTACCACTAGACCACAGCACCTGTTGTTGATATTTTCTGTTGATGCATGCTACAAAAGGAAGCTTGAATCAATACATGGTCAATCACCCTAAATTTGATCAGTACCTTCCAGGTGTTTTTGTCCTGCGGAAAACTGGTGCCTCATTAAGGAGGTAATCATGGTAGTGGTTGCCTATGTTAGTGAGATCCTAATTATCACCACTACGCAGTGGCAATGTTGGCTGAAACTCAGTACATGGCTATCCACTGTATATTATATATAGATATAGATATACTGAGGAATTCGGGGACACTTTGATTCTACTGTGTTGTAAACCACATCCCCAGATAGAGTGAAAGGAGTTAACCATCCAAATAGTAACATTACTTCAACTTGCACATAGACAAGTGGCCCCGATGATTCCCTTTCTCGTTGTTGTATTCCTTGGATTGGATTACCAGAACATGGCCGCTACGAGAACCCCAGCGACGACATTCAGCACCGGCCAGCTAACAGAATACGAGATAGCGCCGATTTAGAAGTGTAGTGTCTTAGTTGAAGGCTGGACTACAGGCTAGCACGCTTGAGTGATTCTCCTCAGCGAAGAACACGATACCAGAATCGATTTTCCCGTAGAATACGGCGACGGGTCAGGTTGACTCGGAGACCGTGCGGTTAAACTCGCAGTAGCCTCCGCTTTAGTAGAGAATCTCCAGTTTTATTACCTAGTAGCGGAAGTTGTTCCAGCGACGGCGGAGGCCACTTCGACAGGATTGGCCTCAAGACCGCAGGCGGTGCCAGCCTTGGACATCGAATCACAGTAGTATTGCCAAATCTTGTATTTTAAAGCGCAAGCCAAGCAAGTGTTTAGCTCAGATTTGAAATTGTCCCAGAAGCGCAGTGGCCATCACTGCGGCTGGCAACAATATTACCACCTAGCGATACCGGTTGATGAGCGCGCAGAAGCAGGTACCTGAGCGTGTAGTCAAGAACCACAATTGGCATGGCAGTCATATTCCGGAATGCCTGGATCCTAGAGCCGGTGCAAAGTGGCAGATTCTGGACAGGGGATTACCCCGGCGCCGATCACACTGGAGGGAATCGTCCCAATAACGACGGGATAAATTATCTACTTGAAGATTCGCTAGTACGTCAATAACAATATTCCACTGAATGGCAAGGCTTGATTAAGAGTCAGTCAATAGACACTGCAATGTACCTTGTATATACATAAGAACCTCCGTAGGTGCACCACGGCTCTCCAGCTTGGCACAGGACACGATGACAGTGGAGGCGGTCAGATTTTCGGCAAACCCCCGAAATCGTCCTAGTCTAGAACCACCAGTCACGCCTCACATCGCCAAACAGTCTATATCCTCGCCCATTAAACGAAAATAATAGATTGATTGTGGATACCTTGTGCTGGACTAGTCCCTTGCCATCGTGGGCGCGGAGGACGATGATCGATCGTCAATGATGGGGCTGCCCCACTGACTGTCTTATCTCGTAGTTCAATCTTATCTGATCCGAACCCTAGATTGCCTTCCTAATAAGTAGTGGCTTTGGCACGCAAATGAATAGTGATGCAGACAGCATTTGTCTTAATGAGAGGTCAATAATCCCGCTCAGGAATTGCAATCGAGGCATCGGGGTTTAAGCGGAGTTTATACCAATTTCAAATTTCTGAACCGTGCCCTTCGCTGAACAGTAGGGGTTATTAGTTGCACTGTTGCCTGTGCTGTAGAGTTGTGAATCAAATATTAATTGGCTTCTGAAATTTGCCTGTGTCCATTGTATATAATATGATAATCCTGAAAGATTGGCCCCGTCTGTAAAACATCTCTGCGTGCCCCAACCTTGCTACTACATTGTTGAGATCGTTGTTGTTCGAGAACATGGGCCCTGTCGCCTGTTTTGTGGTTGGTTTAGTTGCCCCCGTAGCATTGGTCCATCTTGCTGTTTAGATAGAGGAGGCTGCTACAGAAGTGCCGCTTGATGAGTCGAAGGCGTCGGCCCGTAATGCTCACTAGGATGGGAATAATACTTCTTTTAGAGGTGATGATGCCCAGGATGCTACTGGTATTGTAAACTTAAACGGTTGTCATCGCTTGAACAGAAGACTTTTATCCAGGTCACCAGCCTTCGAGTGACTGGCTAAATCAATATTAATACAATTGAGAACTTTATATTCTAGCTCTTATAATAATCTTTGAGAGTGCCTTGAGCCCCCCAGTGTCGTACACAGTGTCATCTCATCCTTACAGCGCCTTTTTCCGGACCGAAGAACCAAATCAATGAGTTGTATTAGATTGATCAAGATTCGCAACGGCAGTCAATGCAATCGATTCTAAGGCAAAACTCGCATGTTAGTTGTGCTCATTCTAGGATGGAAGCTCATAAAGTCAAGACTCACCGGACACATAGTTGTAATGGAGATGTTGTGCTTCGTAATGCGCATCGGTATTGTCCACTCTATGGGAGGATGTTGGCAAAATAGGTTCATCGGCTGTGCCTGAAAGGAAAAATAGTATCTTAGCGACAAAGATGGATGTCTTTATGTAATGCAGGCCCTGGTGAGACATACGACTTCTCCCTCTTCTAAACCACTGCAGTAGGGCTCTGCCTCCTATCAGAAAACCAGGAATAGCAAGAATACCCGTCGCAATACCCACAGCGACCGTGGCAGTCATCGATGGATCTGTCATGACCGAGGTTAAGGAGGTGGGGATGAGTCTGATATTTTTTGTCGATAGCAGATGGGTGCGAAAATTCTTCCTGTGTGAGGGTGGTGCCTTTATAAGTCGATGCGCTGTAGAGACACTCGAGGCGCAGCATACTCTGATTCCATCACGGCATCTTTTCCCACTGCGAATACCAATCATTCCACAGTGAATACCAATAGTTACACACCTAGGTAAGCATTGCGCGGGCTGCATAATTATTAGACCATTTTTCGCTTAATTCATTTGGCACTTGCAATCGGGCTGGTTACACTCTAGTCTGGGTAGAATATAGTAGAGCTCAACTGAGCATAATCCACACAGATATTTCTGATACATCGCATGGCAGTTACACAGAACAAGGAGTACCGACTCTGCTTCGAAGAAGCTGGGATTGTGCAATGACCTCTTGCGAGGCGGATTCCAAGCCAGGGCTCCGTGTGCACATTACCGAATCGGGAACATCCCAATGGGATGCTCCATTTTAGGCTAGTGTTGTGGGAACAGAATTTTTTTGACAAACGCATCGACATGACGGTCTTAGTTTCTTGCCAAGCATATCAGAGATTTCTTCCAAATTAATGCCCCGGCTCCAATTCCGTGCTCATGTCTACGGGGCTTATCCTTAACTTCCTCCAGTTTTCCTAACTTCAGGTTCTCTGGGATGAGAACCCCTGCTAGATAGCACCAATGTCTACTAAGGGTTCCATCTTTTGATGAACTAGTGAACGCCACATAAAACTTGGTAAAATCTGCTTGTGACTACTGCGATAGCCCTGACTCTTAACCACCATGTCACTATCTCGAACCTCAGACGGACTCTCTGGACTCTGGACCGCTTCTCTAGGCTGCAGCTAGTTTGACAACTCATGATTGGCTGATGCCTAGGTGTTCATTTCGGCTCGGCGCGGCTGAAACGACGGCGCGCCAAAACTTTGGGGATGAACGTGGCGGATGTCTTGGAAATCATCCGCGTACTCGACCTACATACCATTTTGTAGATGGAGCCTACCACTCACTCGGAATGCTGGGCGCGGGTGGCTTAATTAATGCAGATCACCGTCAATGAATGGGACTGGATGGGACTGGATGGGACTGGATGGGACTGGATGGGGCTGGATGGGACTGGGTGGGAGTGGGTGGGAGTGGTTGCGAATGGACAAATGGGCAAAGGGTGAAAAACTATATGCTCTACATTGGGTCAGATATGTACCTTAGCATAGTGTCTTGAGTTCCGATGGAGGTTGAATGAAGCTCAGAAAGCAAGTTGTCACCACAGCCGAAGGCCGTCCGCTCTACTACTTCAACCTGTCTACTCTGACTATTTCTATGATCTACACGTCTTAGTTTTAGTTTATCGCTATACTCCTTCGGGTGTTCTTTTAGTGATATGTGGATCATTATTGCTTTGAAGGGACATAGCTACGTTCCGTAACTTTGTGGTTTCCTTGATTCTATCTACCGATTGGAAATCGTCGGAAAATTTAACACGGGTAAAGAATAGACTTTTGGACTTCTGGGTTCTGTCACTAGAACAAAAATACCGTTGTTTTGCTTAATAGGCTGCTACGCCGCACCTAGCAACTTCCTGCGCCTTCATTAAATGCGTCGGAGAGGCAGTACCTTTGACCAGAAAATATCCTGGGCTCTTATCGTTGTTCTTGTGCTTTTGCTTTAGACTCAGGGTTCTCGTTCGATAGCTGCAAATCGTATTAAATGGAGAGAATTTAATATATGTATGAGCTTACCTGCTCTGCCAAAGCTGATAGTGAAACTCAGAGTCTAGTCCAATGTGAATTGATGGCATGGTCCTCGTG
>JAAAPX010000094.1:0-129114 GCA_012656285.1 Aspergillus fumigatiaffinis
TTAGGAGAATCGAACCTTCATTGATTTTCGATTGGCCATAGAGATTGATAGCAAATACGAAAGTTTACCAGTAGTAGTCATTTCAACAGATAGTAAAGCAGCGTGGTCAGCACAGAGCAGGAAACAAATTATGACTAGGCCCATAAACATTTTTCCAAGACTTCACATGGCAGAATACTCGTCCATGTACGCTGTCAGAATGTCCTAATCCTCCTGTGATCATCCTCGAAGTTGCCATGAAAGGTGGCCTTCAGGTCGGTACGAATCCACAATTCATTTCCATTTTTGAGGTACCACTGAACCTGACCCTTAACGTTGTATAGGTTAACTTTGAGGCTAACGCCGTCTTTTAAGTTGCCATTAATGATTCCGACATATAGCCCCCGATTACGAGAGTACAAGTCATGTCAAAGGTATCCCTCTCCGCGAATCCCTTGCACTAGAGACAAAAGATGTTAGCAACCGACTCTTTGGAAGATGCTGTTGGGCGATGACTTGCAGGAGTGGGGCTAAAGGACCAGTCGAATTGCACGGCGTCATCAGGGATGGAGAGCTCGGCCGCTGCCTCAGTCTGTTCGACACGCCATTCACCATCATTCTCTTGCGTCAGGTCGACACAAGCAGCTGTAGTGCATAATGAATAGATTCGGTGCATGTAGAAGATTGAATATAAGAAATGCTTGCATACCATCAATTTTGAATGTCTCACTCATTTTGCTGGTTGGAGCAGTCCCGCAATGACAATTGAAGCAAATGCGTGCTACCTTACGCTGTAGGAAGGATAATCAATAGATCATAAATTGAACTACCAAAGGGAGCTTGATAGGATTGTGTATTATAGACTACCTTAAAACAGAAATAGCATGGCTCGTATCGGGTATGGTAGTTTCCCTAGCATCTAGGATAGTGCGCAGCTTGCAATGGGAAGGAAAAACAGTGTCTTGCACTCTCTGTGAGGGCCATAAAGAAGTGCTTGTCTCGGGCGTTGTTGTCAGCAGACCAGAGCTTCTGTCCGATAAGCCTACTTGTTCAGCTTGCCTCCTGCCGCACGTCACTCTACCCTTCCCGTATCATGACAGATGAGGTTGTTCTTTTATTGAGATGGGGAAAAGAGGGGCCTCAAACCAAACTTCCTCGAACATTGTTGTTCAAGATACAGGAACTTAGACGAAGAGTCACTGATATAACTCACGAGCATCTCCTCCTTTGTTTTGAGCCACTTAAACCTCAACTGGCTTGATAGCGGTCCGGGAATTGGTTATGAAGCTACAGAGTGCAGTGGAAGAAGGCATGAGAGCGCAGTTGCATTATTACATTCTGGGCACATTTGAACAAGATAATTCCAATTATTGTTGGGTCTTCAGTTTGCCCTGTTGCTGCAATTCTTCAAGATGGTGTACATATTTCGAACCACCACTGATGACAACATTTACGGCAGTCGGGGAGTTGTAAGGTCTGACATCCTTAAATCTCTTATTATTAGATTTCTAATATTTCTCTCCCTATAGATAAATTATCAAGTTTATAAATACTAGTCCTTAATATTAAACTAATCTTTCCCTCTTTCAGGGGTAGTTAGTTAGTGGTGAAATACAACCTAGTTTCCTGCTAACATCTGGTGAATCCCCTTGCCGAGGCACAAATATTTTAAGATGAATTATTAGTACGTTTCCGCTTAATATGTATTGTTTGGCCGATTAAGCTAGTAAGATCACGCCTTCTGTGATTGATCCATTTGATATGGATTAGTTATAGAGTCTCTGTTAAGCAGTCTTGAGCTTCATGCTCCTTTCATATCTTTGCCTATATAGAGGATATGATGATTACAGCCTCACAGCTTTACTAAATATATCTAGGGCGCCCAAATAATTGCGGTTAGCTGATCTCAATACAATAAACCCCCTTATATTCTTTGTTGGCATCGGCCTTCACAATGAATCCTCCGGATCTATGTCTCTTGGTAGTGAATGGGTAACTAAGTCGGAGGTCCTGAAAGTCTCTGTTCTTAGTTGAGTGGTCTGGATCAAAATTATTTTTTTATTTCTCTTGGCAAATATGGCGTGATAATTTTCTGGCAGTCGTTTAGTCAGGAAAGCGTCTCCTTTCCTCCAACCAAACGCCGACCAAAAGCTTACTCAGAATAGGCTTTATCTGCCTCTTTTGGTTTCGTGGGAAGCAAAGTTAGTACAGTCCGAGAGTGATGTCTGATTTGTACTCATATAACAGCAGTCGCGCTTTCAAGCTGTGCATCCATTAACTCAACTAGCCAATCTCCGCGCTCTCCCGATGGCTCACCACAGGAAGATGCAAGCAACTTCTGCTTGTATTTAAAGAATCGAGTCTATAAATAATACTGGGTCGATTCAGCAACCGTGATGGGGAAATATTATTTCATCTTCATACTCTATAGTGGTCTGGCAACTCAGATCTTCATCTGGATAGACCAGATGTAGAGACTAATAGAGGAGAATAGTTTAGCTAAGTATAAGGCATTGCAGGGAATGTTAAGTAGCTTGCCATTTTTTCTTCTTTATATTATGAACAGAAGAACTGTAAAATTCACTAGGATAAGGAGAAGCTGAAGGGAAAATCTGATGAGTACTAATAGAAAAGCAACCGTGTCCTGCATTATACCGTCCCGCGTGGCTGAGCAAGGCTGACTTCCCAGGCAACGGAGTAATAAATTAGACTACCGGAGTTTTCCCCCCAGCTGTCTCACCGTCCACCAGCCTACCCTCTTCGGATGGAAATCAAGACATCAACGCCAGCAAAAATTGCGTGGTGGAAATACAATTCAGTCCCCTTCAAGGTCGTCCATTTCGAAAAGAAGAATGCTAGAGCCTTCTCATCTACCAGTTGAACTATTCGCCATGGTCATAGACTGTGCGACGGATGGAAAGAAAGACCTTGCGTCACTCTGCAACTTTTCTCTCGTGTCTCGCCAGTGGCACGTCTACCTGAGCGCTAGAATCTACTCGAGATGGGAGTATGATGGTGAACATCATTCAATTTCTTCTCTGTGGAAGTTTCTTCGCACCATACTGTGCAATGAAAGCATTGCAGATCGAGTACATGAGCTCAACATTCGAAATTGGACGCTGGGACTAGTTCATGGACGCAATCGTCTTGTCCTTTCTGCAGTCGACCTTGACTTGATCCGGAGCTCAATTCATACAAGGGGACTTCAGCTCATAGAAACCAGTATGCTGGAAGCCGCTCGGAAGGCAGACCCGAGGTCGTTGATGGCCCTGCTTTTGACGAATCTACGAAATTTGACGACGCTGTACGCCCATCTCCCCGAAACGGACATTTTCTTCGCCGAAGTGCTTCGGAAGGCTGTCGAGAGTCGACAAGACCAACATCTGAACAACTGCCCTCCTCTGCATAGACTCCGCGAAGCCCATCTTGCCAGTGCGTGGAACTACCGCAAAGATTTCCGGGCTAATGATCATTACAAGCTTGAGCTCAACCATCTGTGGCCTGTATTCCAACTGCCAAACATCCAGAGGTTATCAGTCTCTGATTTTGAGTCACTCGGAGCTTCAGATCGTTTTGAGGACAGACTTAGAACGTCAAGTATCACGGATTTAACCCTTGTCCATCGTGACTCCTTACTTTCCGTTCCGGACACAATGGCACTCCTCGCTCTGTCAAAGAGACTAACGAGGTTATCGTTCTATCTGAATGACTGCTACTTGTCTCCAAACAGTCAGCAAATCTCCAACGCGGACCTGTGGAACTGTGTACGTCAATGCGAAGGTTGTATCGAGCATTTGGATATCTATCGAGATTGCACAGGATTTGCCCCACCCACGCATAGGGCCAATAACTCACACTTTGGATCTCTGAAAGGATTCAGACGTCTTGAGAGCCTCTGTATCCAACCAGAAGTCCTTCTGGGCGGTTGTTGCGGTGATGACTTGGCGCCTTACAGCTTGAGGGATACACTACCTCCGAATATCAAGACTTTAACTTTCTACGGTGATGAAGGACTGTCCCTGAACAAAAATCTAGCCCCACAATTAAAGGACGTCATAATGAGTACAGACTTCCCGCGGCTGGGTTACGTTGCTCTAGAAGTGACGTCCGAGTACATTCGTCACTACATCGACCCTGCCGACCCACCACACGATGCAGTGGAACAAGCATGCAGAGAAAGAGGCATAAAGTACGAGACAAAGCAAGCTTCGTCTTGTACCAAAGGAGGCATAGAGAGCCGATACTACCGATATGTAGTGCAAAGGCGCCTTCAGATGTTAAATAAGCTGGAAGAGGTCAGATATGCCTTGACCGAATACCTATATCGGCTGGGAAAGTCAACGTTTAAGGATGAGGCCTCCACCGGTGACCGGCCTAAGCTCTCATTCGAAGACCTCGATACGTACGAGCTGCCGTGGGACAAGCTGACCTCGGCGGTTTTGTACCCTAAAGCGGAGTCCGAGTCGGAATGGCACTCTGATGTTTCATCTTCAGAATATGAGGACTGGAACACAGACGATAACGCCTCACAAGTCATCGACTTGGAAGAAAGAAGGACTGAGGGATCAACAAGAGACGTTGGAGAAACTGATCGGGACTCTGATGTTTCATCTTCAGAATATGAGGACTGGAACACAGACGATAACGCCTCACAAGACATCGACTTGGAAGAAGATGTACTGAGGGCTCAATAAGAGACCCTGGAGAAGCTGATCGCAACTCTGATGGGGCGCGGTAAGGATCCGCAGGTAAAGGCCTGAGAACATTTTTCTACTCAGTGCATGGTTGCTGATACGACCAGCACATCTTGTCGAAGCATATCTCCCAAACACGAAAGTCTCTGTCAACGTGCGTAAATTCTTGGTAGGTCAGGCACAGTAAGGGCGCCTTGGAGAATTAATTCCGAGACACTGCAGGCAAGAAAGTCGAAAACAAGTGGTGTCATAGACCCTCTTACGCATGACCGAAGCCACAGACAGGAATTGGGATGCCAAAGCAATCATGGCCAGGATCTGGTTGATACGCAACTGCTCCTGCTCTTGTTCAATTGAAATTTCCATTCTAATGTCGTCGAATACCCCTTCGAGAGCTTCCATTATCTGTGACATGCTGTCTTGTTAACTGTTTAGCTCAGAGGAATAGCTTGTACCTAGAAGCCACCCGCCGAAAGCCTCAGGCAAAATTGCTGCAGCTGCCGAAAACTCGAGAGGGCTAGTAAAGAATATTGATTAACAATCCTGGTTCCCTGGGGTGAACTGATTAAGCTTCGAGCTCTGAAGAGCTTGCCGTAATGTGCGCTCGGTCAATCTGTAGGCTGTGATGAGATCCTTGAGAGTGTCCAACTTGATTGCAGCGATCACAATATAGTTGTCGTCCGCTAAGCTGCCATCCCATGACGGATTGAGGCGCAGGTATGGGAACTTGATATGACCACCTTGTTCGATATATGACTGGAGACTCTTCATTGCTCGCTCACAGTATTCTTCTGATCTTAATGGAAAATTTTATTGTGGCGCATTTCCTTGTGCCGTTGTGTGAGATGGTGGCATGGTCGCTAAATTGAGATATAAATTCCTCTTTCCTTCCTGCATTGTTGGACGGCGTGGGTGTCGACTGATCTTCATCCTCATTGCTTGTAGACTCTCGGATATGAGGGAACATGCCTGCCAGTCCTAATGCATAGTCCAAACGTCTGATATTCTCAATCGTACTGCTGACTGGTTCCGAGCCATCTCCAAGCTGGTTCATAGTGCTGGAGTCATAAATCCAAGGGTAATCGACGACATAGTTCGTGAGAAGGGAAGCGAGGGTATTGATTTCATTACCGTCCGCACGCTCATCTGTCAGGTCCAACTCTGCCAACTGCATAAGCCATTCTTCTTTCTCGTCCTCCGGGCAATCCAGGCGCTTTTCAATTTCCCGCCGTATGCCCTGGAAGATATTGTCCCGCTGCATTTTATAGTCATGGTTGCCGGACTTGAGATTTTGGACCTCGGGAACCGACTGAATAAAGGTATCTATGTCTAGTGTTTCTGTGTCATCCATCTTGTGTAGAGGACTTTGGGGAGACTTTCCAAACGCTCCGTCAAAGCTCGAGTGACAGAAAAGCTTGTGAGAGTGTGAATGGCCAACGGAATCTGCTTCTTGTGAAATCCCTTGAATTCAGTCAAGCTAGTCGAGATCTCCTGATTCACCAAGGGAGGGGCTGGTCTGTCTTTTAAAGCCTTGGACTCAGCCTCGTTCTGTCATTGCAGCCTTGTCTGGTTTGTAATGTGCTGGCGAATCGCTTAATATTACAAGGCGCAGATACCCTCCATTCCGGATCGCTTTCTGACCAGTCATGACGCAAGGGCTAAGACTATTGATCAGTTGACCATTTATTTATTTGCATAAGCCATAATCCCAGTCTGACGACGACATGCCACTCAACCTGGGTCTGCATGCTTATCACATTGGGCCGCGTGCGGTCGGATCTATACTGACAGGCTTGAACTACGACGCGAAGTAAAGTCATGTAGCCTCGCTATAGTACATTGCGTTGGTGAGGTCTTTGTCAACTCAACGCTTAATCACCTCCTAATATCCCAGTCCACTCACCTTCCATTGACTTCCATCTGCTGCGTCGGCGTTGTAGGAATTGCTTACGTTTATTGACCGCTGCCTTTTCTGTATATTTCTAACCAGTTTTTATGCATCTCGCCGCGGTTGATGTCCAAGACCCTCGCCTGATCTAGATACTATCAGGTCCACTTAACAATCTCTGAAGCCATCCCAATCCAGCAGCTCTCGCCCGCCAACGAATGGGAGCATCCGGTACAAAGATATCAATCCATGCCAACAACCCGGGAACACATGCAACTCAGTTGACACTCCATCCCTGCACAAATGGTCTCGGAATCGGAGAAGGCATTCCGAGAGGTAGGGTAAAGGCGAGACCAGTATCTTGTCAATGAATTTGAAAAAGATATAGATTAGCTTGTGTCATATGACAATGCAATGTTATTGCAGAGTAGAATCTCCATCGTGTTACAATTTATGGAAAGGCTACCCAAGTAACATGTTCTCGTTATTTCCGTGTCGGCCACATTGTCTTTGCTCGTTACAAATCTCTCAAAGCTTGGTCAATCATCGTATGGGAAATGTATCCGAAATGTTGGGGATAATGAGAGCTCGACTGATTAGTATAGCTTTAGTACGCGATGTGAGTCTACAGCGTTGTGCTGACTCCCTATCCGGAGTAATAATAATCTGTCATACTCATACCGATTAAGAAGATTCTCTCTCCTCTAGCTTTAGGGCAACTAGAACCCGCTAGCACGCATCTAGCCCTAGTTCTGGCTAGTATACAGGACGGTAGATGGATACCTAGTCCGTTCCGTCGCCTTGTCTCTCCACTCGCCGTGAGTCATAGTCAATCAGGACGATCTATTTTAAAACAATCATGAACCTTCATCAATAGTGTCATTTGCATCATCCAGACAATTGATTCATCATGGATCATCTAAAACAAATCTTTGCCCAGTGCCACCGGGAAGGCCGTCCAGCGCTGGTCACGTACGTGACGGCCGGATTCCCCACGGCGGAGGAAACTCCGGACATCATGCTGGGCATGCAGGCTGGAGGAGCAGGTGAGTCATTTGATCTACAGCTTTGAATTGATTCTGATGCAAACTGTATAGTTATCGTTGAACTGGGTCTCCCCTTTACCGATCCCATCGCAGACGGTCCGACCATCCAAAGGTCGAATCTGAAGGCCCTCGAAAATGGGGTCACAGTCACCTCGATGTTGGAGATGGTTAGGACTGCGCGGAGAAAAGGGTTAAAGGCTCCGGTGCTGTTTATGGGTTACTATAACCCTATACTGCAGTATGGAGAGTCGAAGCTTTTGGCAGATTGTGTTGACGCCGGCGTCAATGGCTTCATTATTGTCGATTTGCCCCCGGAAGAAGCGGTTCGATTCCGCAATGGCTGCATGAAGACGGGGTATGGCCACAACAAGCCTAACAATGGACGAGTAAACTAATTGACTCGTGGACAGTCTCTCGTACGTCCCTTTGATCGCCCCCTCCACCACCGAAGACCGCATGAAGGTCCTCTGCAACATGGCCGATTCTTTTATCTATCTTGTCTCCCGCATGGGCGTCACCGGCGCCACCGGGACCCTCAACGCAGAACTTCCCGCCCTCATCCAGCGCGTCAAGGAGCTCTCCGGCAATGTCCCTGTGGCCGTCGGGTTTGGAATCAGCACGCGCGAGCATTTCCTGAGCGTGACCTCCATCGCCGACGGCGCCGTCATCGGCAGCCAGGTGATTACGATCCTCGATAACGCCCCTGCCGGACAGGCTGCCCGGGCAGTCGAGGGCTATTGCTCGCAGATCACACAAAGAAAGGTTGCCGGTGCGCCTTCTGCGGCGATGGAAACGAATGCGGTCGTCCCGCCTTCTGTAGACGGAGAGACGGCTGTGACCGACGGCTCAGGGCGGTTCGGTGTCTTCGGCGGTCAATACGCCCCAGAGGCCTTGACCACCTGTCTGGCTGAACTCGAGGCCGGTTTCGAGGCCGCTCGCAACGATCCCACCTTCTGGGAGGAATACCGATCGTACTATCCATACATGGGCCGTCCCTCCAGCGTGCACTTAGCTCCGCGACTATCCGAACACGCAGGCGGCGCGAATATCTGGCTGGAGCGGGAGGACCTCAATCACACGGGATCCCACAAGATCAACAACGCGCTAGGCCAGATCCTGATTGCGCGTCGGCTGGGTAAGACGGAAATCATCGCCGAGACAGGTGCGGGTCAGCACGGGGTCGCAACTGCGACTGTCTGCGCTAAATTCGGCATGAAATGCACCATCTACATGGGTGCGGAGGACGTCCGTCGCCAGGCGTTGAATGTGTTCCGCATTCGCTTATTAGGGGCCACAGTTGTCCCAGTTGAATCGGGGTCGCGCACGCTCCGGGATGCGGTGAATGAAGCGTTCCGTGCGTGGATTGCGCGTCTGGATACCACGCATTATATTATTGGGTCTGCGATCGGGCCTCATCCCTTTCCGACCATGGTTCGCACGTTCCAGAGCGTGATTGGTGAGGAGACCAAGGCGCAGATGCGAGACTTGGGCAAGAGCCCGGATGCGGTGGTTGCCTGTGTTGGGGGCGGCTCCAACGCGGTCGGCATGTTCTATCCATTCTCAGAGGACGCCTCCGTCCAGCTGGTTGGCGTGGAAGCCGCAGGCGATGGTTTAGACACAGAACGACATTCAGCTACCTTGAGTCGAGGCTCAGTCGGGGTTCTTCATGGCGTTCGGACCTATGTCCTGCAGAACCAGCATGGACAGATCTCCGACACTCACTCGGTCTCAGCGGGACTCGACTACCCAGGCGTTGGACCGGAACTAGCTCACTGGAAGGAGAGCAAGCGGGCGACTTTCCTTTCAGCTACCGATGCCCAGGCCCTGCAGGGCTTCCGACTGCTGAGCCAGCTGGAAGGCATCATTCCCGCGTTGGAGACCTCGCACGCGGTCTGGGGGGCAGTCGAGGTAGCCAAGCAGCTGGGACCCGGCAAGGATCTCGTGTTATGCTTGAGTGGCCGTGGTGATAAAGATGTGCAGACCGTGATCGATGAGTTGCCCACGGTAGGGCCTCAGATCGGGTGGGACTTGCGGTTTTAAAGGTTAGTATGTTGCGTATGCTTTAGACGGAGTCGCATAGATCAAAAGGGTATGCAATAGCAATGAGAAAGCTCCATGAAAGCAGACCAGTAAAGGCATGCGTATCATAGAAGTGTCTGCCCAAACCAACAGCGAAAAGGAGAAGGGGACCGGAATAACTCTTCGTAGAACAAGAGTCAAATTGCGGCCTCAGGCAGCCACAACGATAGCTGGAGCTTCCCGAGCCGCTAGTCTGTATTTGGTGATCACGTGCTCCACTCCCTCCATGTCGTATGTGGCATGCCAGGCGTCAATGGGCAGCAACCTGAAGGAGTATCCATCAATGGAATGATGCGAACTAGAAGAACTCAAGCCAATGATGGTTCTGGAAGAATCATCTAGCAAGATAGCGTCAATATCTTCATACCCATACAACAAGGGTGAGATCTGGTGGATCTGTCATGACACTGTTTGCATGTCATTATGCAATATTACCCTTTTGAGACTAGCGGCGTCCCCAGTCTCGACCCATCAGACAGACCGAGTGAGGTAATAATGATTAAAGATGACCATGAAAGATGCCACCACCCTGCAATGACTGGTCAATGACTGGTCAATGCCTCATATTCCAGTTGAGCAATGTGATGTATCGACTCGTCTCCTCATTGACCAATTCTATGGCGTCAGTGAGCGGCCTTCAGCAAGCTCAATGGATGAATAAGGTATGGTCGGATGTTGTCATAGTGAGTTGTACATTTCTGAAACATGCAATCTCTAGTCAAGCAACAAGGCAATCGGCCCTAGTACAGTACCCCAGAGTCGACTAGCTTTCTTGTTCCATGATCGGTGGGCCCAGGCCCGCGGATCTTCCATCAGTCATCATGAGTGATGTCTCAGAGACGTGAGGTAAATGCAAGGAAGCCGGATTCTAACAGGGTCAAGCATCTCACCAAGTCACTGCCATCTCAAGAGTACCTCCTTAATGGCTGCTATCTGAGATCTCAACACAATGGGGCCCCACTGATGATGTCGATGACCTCATCTCCAGAATAATGAAGCAGTCACTCGAAGTCCATCAGAGTGGATACAACGGTCGATCAACATTCCAACAGGGAATACCAACTGCATCAGTGACAGACCACCGGCTACATCATCATGTAGTCAGCTCGCTCTCTCAAGCATAAATACCTGCCTTTCCCTCGCCCTGATCCATCCAAATCATCAGATCACATCAGCAGAACAATCAAGCATCTATCGAACTATCTCTCGAATCAATCAACTACTTCAATCACTTCAAACTACCATCAAAATGTCCTCAAACCAGAACCCCGGAAACTTCGCTAACCGCCCCCACGAGGAGGTCGAGAACATTGCTCGCAAGGGAGGCCAGTCCAGCCACCAGGGTGGTTTCGCCAGCATGGACCCCCAGAAGCAGGTACGTCTTTCAACAATCTTTGTTGTCACTTGAAGAACAATCCCAACTGACGTCTTACAGAGAGACATCGCTTCCAAGGGTGGCCAGGCCTCCAGCGGTAGCTTCCAGCCCGGTGACGAGCGTGCCCGTGAGGCTGGTCGCAAGGGTGGCCGCGCCACCGGTGGTACCGAATATCCCGAGGAATAAATTGGAACAATATGAGTGACGACCTTGAGTGATGATAATGATGGACTCGCTGGCAGTGCCACATGTACTATACTTTAAATGAACAATGAACTTTCACAACTATAAACACTTCAGTACTTCAGCATGTGTTCAGGATGTAGATGAATCGCATAACCAATACCACGTAGACATTTTGTAGTATTGATTCAAGACATTCGAGATGATCTCTTATTATACTGCAATAGACCTAGTTTGGTCCATAATTCAGTGGCAGTGGGATGGTTCGTCAAAACGAGGTTAGACCGCAGGCGATGCATAACAAATGTGCTGGTCATAGTTCGACAATAGTTCGACAATAGAACATTATGTATGTACCTGATTGAAATCCGCACGGACACTACAAGTCATCACAGGCTCTTATAGACACTCAGCTGCCGCAGACAGCCAGACGGCTTTGTCCTTATATGGGTTTGCAGAATTAGAATGAATGGAACTGTCTTAAAAGTCTTTAGAGCACTCTACCCAGCACGCTACAGACTCACTACAAGAATACCGTTTCCCACTTACAATTCCAGATCTCGGCGAGTTCAGAAACATAGCACAGCTCACGGGCATTTCCCGTAGATCCAACAAGACTCCGTGTAAGAAGACACCTGCAGCAAATCCACTGGACCTAGAAGAGCGGCAGAAGTAACTTGATCCTCATGGTTGCTTGATTAACGCATTGTGAACTATAGTTGACCAGGACCTGGGCCATCTCGTTTACAGTCATGGCTCCCCATGTGTTTGCTAGCGATGGGCAATGGTCACAATGACTATGCAAGTCTGTTAGGAACTCGCGAGAAGACACTAGTTACATTTCAATCTACTATCACAAGTTTCACTGGAGGACGCTTGTCTTGTGGATGAGAGCGAAGGACACGGATGAGGATTCGGGAAATCGGGAATGGGACGCTGGTAAGCCTGTTTGTATTGGGTATATGACGCTGGCTAATTTTCAGGATCAAACGGAGATCGACAATAAGCAATTTTCGGTACGAGATATACACCATCTGCAGAAGAATATCGCTCAGTCTGATCATGGACATCAACGTAGGCTCTGGCATATAAAAGTTAGATATTTAAGGCTGTCTGCAGTTATGTCTCGTATTGCGGGATGATAAGCTTATACAAGATAACTTTAAATCTCTATTTCCACCCGTAACACTTCCTATGAGCCTTAACTATAAATGACGGGCACATTGCAGTCGATTTATACGTTTCCCTAGGTATGCAGAAGTCGAATCTACAGGGATATGCTCAGTTGGATCATGAATTGGAACTGAGCTCCATCGTAACGAGCTGGTGGGGACAAAGTACCTTAGTGTGCTTTACAAGGTACTTAATCTACTAAGACCTTTTCATCAAGGTCATATGGTAGGATAATGTAGTTTTGAATGTCTGCAAAGCATGCTCTGTTTCACATAATTATCCTTAGGTTGCAGACGCATACCACAAAGACGGGCTGATGATCGACATCCTGACCAGTGCGTTATCACAGCTGGCAAACATCTTGAATAGGCAGGTCAATTAGCTGGATGGGATGGTTCAACATCGAGGCGTTATCGGCCAGGTCGGGGTACTGAGGTTGTTTTGGGGTCCAGATTAAAGCGGGAAGTGGGGAGGGGAAAGGAACCCAAAACCAGTTCGGTTCAAGACCGGATCTCTCTCGCATCCTCGATATATCGTCGACAAAGACCTGTTCCATCGCGTGGTAGACACCAGTGGGCTCCTTGGCCACTGTCATGCATTCTCTTGAACTACCTTATCGGCCTTCCGATTCTGAAGCTTATCCAAGTGGATCATAGCACATGTTACCTTCTGAATTGACGAGAAGTCAGTATGTATATTCCTGAGTTGAGGTACGTAGGTGATCAACATAGGATGGACGATACTGATAACAACCTATCCGTTGTATCCAAATGCCGACCCCAATTCCCGGCTTAGAGATAAGTGGCTCGATAAAACTACTCCAACTGCTATCGGAACCTGAATGCTTTAAGAGATAAGCTAACAGGCGTCCTGTGGCTGTTCATCATCTTATCACCTCCTGGTATACTCCAAAGATAAGCATTTGGGGTCATCTATATCACTTCTCGATACCGCATTACAATGTATATAACAACAGCAGAGACGCCTTGTTTCCCTGAGAGACTGAGACACAACATGGCTCAATCCAACGACCTACAGGTCCTCCCCCCAAGTGCCGGCTATGGCATCGTCATCGGCATCGGGGGCATCTTCGCCCTCTTTATGCTAGGCCTTACCTGGCTCCAAAACCGCTACACAACCTTCTCCACCCAGCAAGCCGAAGAGTTCAACACGGCTTCCCGATCCGTCAAGCCCGGACTGATCTCCGCCGGCATCGTCTCCTCGTGGACCTGGTCCGCCACGCTCTTGACCAGCTCCACCTTCGCCTACAGCTACGGCGTCTGCGGGCCCATGTGGTACGCCGCCATGGGCACGCTGCAAATCCTCCTCTTCGGCCTCATTGCCATCAAGATCAAGGCCCACGCCCCAGGCGCACACACCATGCCGGAGATCGTGCGCGCCCGGCACGGGACAGTCGCGCACCTGACGTACCTGTACAACGGGCTCGCGACAAATATGCTCGTCGGCGCGTGTCTGGTTCTCGGCGGGGCGCAGGTCGTCGCCGCGCTGACGGGGATGAATGTCTACGCGGCGACGTTTCTGATTCCGGCGGTTGTCGCGGCGTATGTGATTGCCGGGGGGCTGCGGTCGACCTTCATTGCGGATTATACGCACACGGTTATCCTGTTTGTGGCGATTCTATTGTTTGGGTTCCTAGTTGCGGCGCGGAGTGAGTTGATTGGCAGTCCAGGGAGGTTGTATGACTTGCTGCAGGAGGCGTCGAGGGAGATGCCGATCGACCGGAATACGGACGGGTCGTACCTTGCTTTTCGGTCGGTTGACGGGTTGGTCTTTGCGATTGATATCTTTGTCTCGGGGTTCACGACGGTGTGGTTGGATCAGGCGTATTGGCAGCGGGCGATTGCCTCGCGGCCAGAGACTTCGGTCAAGGCGTATCTCCTGGGTGGGATCGCGTGGTATGGTAGGTATCCCTTCTCGTTTGTGATGCTGGTGTCTGACGTCCGCAGGCATCCCGTTTGGCTTTGCAACAGCTATGGGCCTCGGTTGCGCAGCCCTGACCAACAATCCGGCCTTCCCTACGTATCCCCATCCACTGTCGTCCGACCAGGTTGCAGCTGGCCTCTCCGCCCCGGCTACGGCTATAACGCTCCTCGGCAAGGGTGGCGCAGTTCTCATGCTCATTCTCCTCTTCATGGCCGTGACGAGCTCCACATCCGCTGAACTCATCGCCGTATCATCCCTTCTCACCTTCGATGTCTACAAGACGTATTTCCGCCCGCACACCGACTCGGCTAACCTGGTCCGAGTTAGTCACTGGGCCATCGCGCTGTATGCGCTCGTTCTCTCAGCCTTCTGCAGTATTCTCAATGCAGTAGGCCTGAGTCTCACCTGGGTCCTTACCGTGCTGGGTGTCATCGTCGGTGGGGCTGCAGTCCCCGTCGGGCTGATTCTGCTCTGGAGCCGGATGTCGACAGTTGCTGCGGTTGTAGCGCCGTGGGTCGGTTTTGTCTGTGGCATTGTGGTTTGGCTTGTTACCGCGATGAAACGGTCTGGGGCGATTAACGTCGAGACGACGGGCGATGGGACGAATGCCGTTGCGGGGAATCTTGCTTCCTTTGGGGTTGGTATCGTCTCTGCTGTCGTTCTGAGCTATATCTTTCCGAAGAAGTATCCGTGTGTAGATGCTCAGGTTGCACCGGGAATTGAGGGAGTGGCTCGGATGCCTCAGGAGGACACAGTGCAGCCACCGAAAGCTGCCGACGGTTATGAAAAAGAGGCGCCAGCACCGTCAAAGAATGAGATTGTCGAGTTCCTCCAGGACAAGCAGATCGAGCCTATGGATCCAATTCTGGTTCGCAAGGCCGAACGACTGGCGCAGGGAGCGAGTATCGTCTTTATCCTCATCGCCGTGATCCTCGTGCCGTTCACTCTGTTCGGAACTAGCTACGTGTACAGCAAGCCGTTCTTCACCGGCTGGGTAGTCGTATCCCTGATCTGGATCTGGGCCAGTGTCATCATCTGCGTGGTATACCCCGTCGTCGAGAGCGCCGGCGCGCTGAAAGACATTTCTAGAGGCCTATGGATGGACATGAAGGCGTTGATGGGAGCGAAAAAGAAGAGTTTCCAGACCAACGCCGTCTAATTATATCTAGTTAGTTGTAAATAAATCAGCACTTTTATTCTCCAGCCAAAAAGCAAACCACGGCCAACGCAAACGCCCCTGAATCATCCTGTCTCCCGTCGTAATCATATCCGACCTGCTCCAAAAACAGTCCCAGCTTCGATTCCGTCCAGCCCAGCAATGGTGCAAACTCAAGACACATACTTTGCATCCCGCACGCGTCCAGCTCGTAGTGTCCTTGCACCGAAAGAACCCTCCCGGGGTAATACATTCCCTGGATGGGGCAGATCGGCGTGCTCCCGATATTCACCCACGGCGCGGGCAGCGATACCGCCGCTGTTTCTGGCAAGACGCCCTCGTTCCCCCCTTTCACCATTACCCGGTCGCCGTGGAACATCTGAATCTTCAATTGTCCGTTCGGCAGATTGCCCAACGCAAGCGGAAACGCATCGACGAAGTCCCTATTTAGCTGGACAGTGTGGATCCCCACTTCCCTCCCCAGCGGACACTTCTCAACATATACATCCCCCGCCCCGGAGTCAACCAACGCGTGTCCGATCAACTGGTGACCGAAGCATGTCCCCATGATCCTCACAGCGGGATACTCCCGAAAGACCGTCTGAAGGAACTTGGCCAGTTTCTGCATCCAGGGCTTCTTCTCAATCTCGTAGACGCCCGGCGCGCCTCCCGTGATCAAGATCGCATCGATGCTGTGTTCGGATAATGGTGTTTGCGTCTTGCGCAGGTGTCTAAAGTCTGGATAGTGTCCGCCGCGAATGTCGTATGGTGTCACTGCGATGCTGATGTCGCTTCCTGGCGAGAGAGCGTTGAGGCGGGTGGCTGCGTCCTGGAGGGCATTGCGGAAATGGGCGCTGCAGAGGCCGTGTGTTTCGTAGAGGGTTCGAGGGGGGATGTCGACGTCGAGGACGGCGATGTGGATTGTTCGGGTCATTTTGTTGTCTTGCTTGCTCTGCTGGGATTCAAGAGACGATGTGATCCATCTTCATATACTGTGACCCCTCGTACAACTGATGAAAACTTTTACATAAAATCTATTGGGTAATGAGACTACATCTTGGAGTAGAATATCCACTCGTCTCCAACAAGGTCCTAACAGATCAAATGAGCAGGGCAATGGATGTATAATCCGATAGCTAAAAGTGAGCTTATTCTTTCTTCTCCAAGCGGATGGGCGATCTACGCTCTTCCCCGTGGGGCAGGCGGCCTTATTTTTACGTACAAAAAGTGTTAGGGTTCATTCTATTAGCAATAATATTATCAAATGAATTGGATTTTCTTTCTTTGTTCCGGGATGTTCCGAGATTTGTTAAGAGGATCTTCTTCTTTTTCTTCTTCTTATAAACGGAAGATGCCCCTCGTGATTAGGTTGAGTTGTTGTTGTTGGAGAAACTACGGGCGGATTTTGAGCGAGCGTTGGAGTATGGCTTCATCCTTCAATCGGGTCAAGTTTTGCTATCCCGCTGTCAGCCTATCCGGAAGGATCCGAGCAGGATCATCTGTCTGGCCTGTTCGAATGTTCTTGGGCGCGCCATTGGCAACACATACGATCGCGGATATATGAATATAGACAGTAGATCCTCCATGGGGAATAAGCATAACCCGAAGTATGTCCAGTTTATTCCGCAATGGCATCTCAGTCCTCCTGTCGAAATATATTGAAGTACTATCAACTGAGGGCCAACGGTTCGCAACTCGTACAGTGTTAGGCATGGACTCATTCGTAGGCAGCTGTACCTTAATATCACTCTGCTACCTGACCGTTTACATATCCAATCCCTATATGTACACTAGACGACCCTGACTTGGTGGCTCTGAAACTTCGACCTACAGCAATGTTGCACATTACTCCTAAGGGCATTATTCAAGGGCAGGGAGTACAACAATCTTATACTGCCCTTAAGGAGCACCCAATTTAATACCATTGATCATTTGAGCACGTCTCAGTCTCGTTTGACCCGCCAGGTGGAGCGGTCCTGGACCAGCTCCGTCGCATTATCTGGGGAAAACTCCACTCAGAAATAACGGTCGAGGACCACTTGAACATGGTGATATCTCGATAGGACGTGTCTCCATAAATCGTCATTAATCGTACTGCATAGCAAGCATACTATGGGTATTGGTGATATGCGGGGAGTCCTTCATGTTTACACTGGCTGTCAACTGATACAGAAAGAAGTAGATCGAGACTGACAGGGTATTCTCATTCCGGAATCAGTCAGACATATACCTCTGGTTCATGATTCAGACGACGCACCGAGGACACAGCTCGCGAACTCCACAGGCTGTCTGGAGCACAGACGAGATTTCGATCTGAGGGCAAGGGACCAACACCCTACTGCCTGTCAAGCGGGGCAACGTCTACGAGCCAGGTAGTTCTTTTCGTTCCGATAGCAGTGGCTTGATCAGTTGTTAGCCGTTGCTTTGCTCCATATACTAGTTTCGGATAACCCCGCGAGGCAGGCGTCTAGACCGACTTCGAGTCGAGAGCTAGCATCGGCTGTATATACCCAAAATACAGATCAAAGCTAACCCCTGAGTCCATCCTCGAATCTACCCTCAGTATGATTCTATCACATGCTGTGGCCCTGTCCTTGATACTCTCCCTGGTAGTGAGAGATTTTCTGTCCGTATATAGTGGAGCAGGCTGATGTGTCGCTTCGCACGATTGGTGATAAACACGATTAGAGTGGATTCGCGAATGTTCTCCCGTTGGACGGTGCAGCTGGTGGCTGCAGGTCATATTTCAATTCAGCCAGCTGATTGGCTGGAAGCGCATTAAGTTTAACTTTGTAACAACTAAAGCTCACCGGAGGAGAGTCGGTGACCCCGGAACAGGCAGCCAATCATGTCACTGCCCTCGTTTGCGATTTGGCGTAGATGGAAATGGCTATAATTAACCAAGGCCTGTGAGGCTGGAGCCACGGTTACATTCTCGGCGTTTGAGGCTGACTGGGCGGATGCGGCGAGTTGTCAGTCATATTGGGCCCTGGGATAGCAATAAGGACAGACTCTGTTGAGACAGCTTTTGGTAGGTCTTTGGCAGGTGATAGACACTGGACTTGGGTGGAGAGATGATCATCGTGGAAGCTGCTCCTATCGGGCTGTACGTTATATCATGACCCAATTATACAATCTCATTTTTAAGCCGATAAGCTGAAGTGGATCCAACATCAGTCCGGCCCCGAGATCGGATCAATGCCTCAAAACCCGTGTCCTATGTATGCATGTCAGATCGCCTGTCTGCTTACTGTCCAGGCTTTCGGTAATTGGGCACGCGATCAGACAGTGGAAACCTACTCGTGCATCGATCCAGGGACAGAAAAGTCAAACTAACAGGAGAGGACGCCGTCGATCGCAGCCTGTGGTCGAATAAATAATGGTGGCCATGGCCCAAGGCTAGTAGTCAAAGCTTCTCGAATCGTTCGCCCGGTCAAACGAGCCTCGAATGATATTGGTCATATCGACGAGACAATAAGCGAAGGTCTTATCTGGCCCTCGGTAGCTCCAACTTTGTCGCATGAACCCTGCTAGTGCAAAGCCTCTTTGCTCTTGTCTGCCCTGCCCATAAAACGATGAAAACGGCCCTTTCCATAATACGACCAGGGTAGGAGGGATCGTTTGCCTTATATCCCCAGCCATCCTTAATATCTTTCTTTCTTGTCGTTCATGCTCCAACAGCACCCTCCTCCACAGCTGGAGGAACCATGACTCAATGGCCATCATCCGCAGCACCAATAAAGATCTAGCCGAAGACTTCGCCATTGCCTGCTTCATCGCCATCTCCTGGTACAATGCCATCGAACTCATCGTCCTCTGCTTCACCACCTTCAAGAAGCGCGGTGGCTTCTACTTTTGGGCCCTCCTCATCTCCTCGATCGGTATCCTCCCCTTCGGTCTCGGCTACATCCTCCTCATCTTCGACATCTACCCGGGCTACTTCTCCGTCGCGCTCGCAGACGTAGGATGGTGCGCCATGGTAACGGGCCAGTCCCTGGTCCTCTGGTCCCGGCTCCATCTCGTCGTATACAGCCGCATCATCCTGCGCGCCTCGCTCGCCATGATCATCATCGACGGAGTCATCCTGCACACCATCGGCTGGGTCTTCGAGTTGGGCGCCCAGTCCCCGCGGTCCGGATGGTTCACGCCAGCGTTTAGTATCTTCGAGCGCGTCCAACTCATTGGCTTCTCTGTCCAGGAAATCATCCTCTCAATCATCTACACCAAGGCCTCGCTTCAACTCCTGAGACTCCGTCCAAGACGGCAGTACCGCTCGACACTGGTCCAGCTGGTCATCGTCAACATCCTCTTCATCCTCATGGACGCCGCCATCGTCAGCTTCCAGTACGCGGGGCTCTTCCACGTCCATGTATCCTTCAAAGCGATGGTGTACAGCGTCAAGCTGAAGCTCGAGTACGCCATCCTGGGGAAACTGGTGCACATGTCGAAAATGTCGCATTCAAATTCTGCGCCGACGGATCGGTCCGACGCGGTGGAGATGTCGTCGCGGAGGACGAATAATCGGTCGCATCTGGAGCAGACGAGGGAGCATCGCGAGAGTCAGACGAGTATTATTCGTGAGGGGGCGGCGTTCGATGGTGAGGATCTGGCGGATTGTTCACAGACGGCTTCGATGAAGGGGTCGTTTCCGTCTAGCAAAGAGCCGGATGCTGCGTGTGTTGAGGTTGGTCATCGGTTGTAGCGGTCATTAAGGGTTGATGAATGATGTATATATGGGGAGCAAGACTCAGCCTTACTTGGTCATATTTCTTTTGTATATAAGATGGGAGTAATAATATTTAAGTACGACAAGATCATTAGGAGGTGCATATATATATATATATATATATATGCATTATCATTATCATGTCTACTAAGATAATATAAATCATTCCCAAAATGTATTATCATTTCTTATACCTGCCACAATCTTTATCACAACATTCAAGAGACCATCATAGGAAAAGCTTCTCTGAAAACAACCTACAAGGGTGCTGAACACTATACAAGAAGTGATATTCAAGTGAACAAGCTTACAGGAGATTAATGGCGGCACGTAATTTCTGGAAGAGAGGAGACAGTAGCCATCCTGCCCTATGGTATATGAAGATGGAAAAAACTATTGTGCTGTCTTGTTCTAATAGGCAACATCTAGGTGTACTGACCTAAGAAAAGGAAGAGTAAGGAGTTTTACGTCATCTTGTACATCTGCTACTATACTATCATCTCTTAGAGGAAGTCCCATCACTGCGCTCGTTGTTTGCCTCTGCTGCCTTCCAGTGCGTATATTATGTCGAAGAGGTCACATAGGAGACAACTAGAGCAACAAGGGATTGCTGCTCACCACCGCGTCTACTGCGAGCTGGTAATGACTAAAAAATGCCTATGACCAAAGAAGTAACCCGAATACTAGAATGACCTCTGGACACCCTTCAGCCTCGTCGTTTGGCGGTCAGCGTCTACATTAGACATGCCACTGCACGATGCAGTGCAGGCTATAGTTGGGTCGGGATTCTATTGGTCAGTTAAACAGGGATAGCCCTGAGGGGTCAAAGACTCAGCCTCGCCCGGCCTAGCCTGTCTCTGGTCAGCCTTGCGGACCGGTGGGAACGCATAAACCATCATGTCGCCTCCAACTCGAAAAATGCCGGCAAATATTCAAACCCAACGGCTGGTTATCAGCAAACGCGAATGTCCAAGTTTGTTTAAAACACTCACAGTGATGAGGGTGAAGAACAACGGCATGACTTCGCCATGGAAAACTCAATAGCAAACGCCTCGAAGCTCAAGCCTGAGATACGCATTGCGCAAGCGCTAGCCGACTTCAAAGCAGTGCTATCAACCGATCGGAGAGCAAGATTCGACAAATCCATCTCAGCGTTCAAAGACCATCCCCCAGATGCGAACGATGTCAATCGCCTGACCGCTGAAATCAACCGTGATATCCAACAGACAACGAGGCGATGTTATGGACCGCGTTTTGTGCATGTCTTACAAGCTGTGCAACAGTACGCATCCATAGGCGATGTCTTTATAGGAGGATCGCGCCGAGCTACATGAGCGCCTCGAGTCAGACAGGTTGTGTATCGGAGATCCAGCTATCATCCTCCCAATCCAACAGGCCCTTGTCACTGGGGCCCAAGTAATGTATGTATTCTCCCTGCACGACTGCAATCGATGACTACGTGGTCTGACAAGCTAGGTTTCTCTGGGCCACACTGCTACTCGACTGCATTTGCATGGAGCAGACGGATAAGGCAATTCTCCAGGCCCTTGAAAGCCTCCCCCAAAGCCTGTCAGAAACATTTAGTCGCGTTCTACAGCAAGCCGGTGCCTCAAATATCAAGCATCGCCGCAGGATTGTGCAGTTGGTTATGGCTACGCGACGACCCCTATCAGTGGAGGAATTATGTGAGGCTCTCAGTGTCATTCCCGGTGACACGACATGGGAGCCTGGGCGACAAATTAATAATATTCATGCGGCCCTTGCAAGTTGCAAATGCTTGGTCATTATAGACGAAGAAGAACAGACTGTTCGATTTGCCCACCATAGTGTCAAGCAGTTCTTTATTGCTCGGGGCGATGAGCCAGAAAATCCGAATCCCATCAACCCGGATGAAGCAAATAAAGAAATGGGTCGGGCCATTCTAACGTACCTCAACTACGGGATTTTCGACCGTCAAGTATCTCGCACAGTCTTTCCAACAATCCCTGCTGCGGATGCCCCATCAAGGAGAACTAATCGCTGAGTTGCGGAATACTCAGCCGATTGCGAAGATATCTACAATGTGCCAATGATCCAATAGGTCTAACCCCTCCGTACTATCGGCGTTGGTTGCTATATGGTCCGCCATAGTAGCCTTAAGAGGTATACAAATCCGTTCTTGCTTGATCACTGACAGATGGAATTCTGGATACTGATAGCTGAATGGGTTGCAGCTATGATTGTGATGGAGAGCTGAAGATAGACGAAGAATTCGGGCAGGAGTAGACTCTCCAGTCATATGCCCATCATGTGAAGTGCGGTATATGTACTCGTACAACTGAGCTATAAAGGTGTTCAGATAAGCACTTCTAGCTAGTAGAGATAAAACTTCAACTCAGCAACAGTACGGGAATGTTTGTTCAATAAGTAAGCCACTACTCCACCTCTATATGTTACCATGGCACTGGCAATTTCGGTGACTACAACTTGTACCTGCTCCTAAACTGTGGGATGCTATTCTATTTCCAGTCCCAACGATACTGCAAATCTGTCTTCGTCCACTCCGAGCTACCGCCTGCATAATGTAGTAGAGTCCACTACGACATATCTTCCCCGCCAGAAGTTACTGAACTTATCATCTTATGAAACAAGTATCTTTAAATAGTATAGTATGTGGACCGGACTGTGTATCCTTCATTTAGACTAAATGGGTACGGTAAGATGACGGTCGTTCATAGTAGATTAGGACTCTCCTTGGTTGATATGACAATACACGCTGCTACCTCAAATCTTAAACTCAAACGCATACGCCGTGGTGGTATCCGTCTGATAAACCGGGAACGTCACCGAATCCCCCGAGTACGCATGTCCATACCAACCAAGATCTTTCGGCCCATCAATCTCACCATAATGCACATTCGAAGCAACAGGGAATCCCCAGGTATGCACGTTCAGCGTTCCACTAGTCGGCAAGCCCAGCGCAGACAGCTTATTCAACTGCAACTGCCACGTACCCGTTGTGATGCGCACGCCAACCAGCACCCGCGCAACCCGATCATCCCCGACAGTCGCATAGGCATCGAGCTTGAGGTCTGACGACGGAAGAGTACCCACCCGGTGGCCGGTCATGTTGAGGTTATAGTACTTGTACACCTGGTAGTCGCCGTTGGGGAAGTAGCCCGTGGCCTTGGGATCGTAGTTGCTGTTATCCGCATTGGGCTTGCTCAGCAGACTCGCAAGCAGATCATGCAGCTTCCACCCGCTCAGCCAGTTGCCGCGCAGGCCGACCGCATTAATCCGCTCCAGTTGGCCGATCCACCATGCCGAACCGGCGGGGACCTGCTCGTTGAGCACGGCGTATTCGTTGATGTTGATGGGGCGTCCGGGCAGCCCGTACGTCTTCTGCCAGTAGACCAGGCCAGCCTGCGCGGAGAGCAGATCGCCGCCGCCGCCTTCCATGTGCCAGGCGTATTGGTCGGGGATGCTCTTGTTGGTGGCGACGAAGGAGGCCCAGTTCTTCCACCAGTTGTTGCTGGCGAGGGGCTCGCCGGCGGACGCGGGGCCGGAGAGCTGTACGCCAGCGAGCTCAGAACTACAGCGGTCAGTTATCTATTGGACCTGTGGAGTAGAAGCAAGACATACCGAAGTCTGTAAAACGTGCGCCCCCACATCTGCAGGTACTGCGTTTGGTCCCGATTCCAGAAGTAGGTGAGGTCGGGCTCGTTCCAGATATCGATGATCAGGCCGTCGGTCATGCTGTTGGCCTTGATGTCGCTGAGGAGATGGGTCAGGTAGTTGTCCCAGCTGGTCCAGTCGCCGTTGTCACCAGGGTAGGCTGCAGAGGAATTCTGCGTTCCGTCGGCGCCCCAGAGATCGTGGATCAGGAAGATGAATTTCGCGCCGTGCTGACGAGAAGTTTTGTAGTTGGAGAGCGCGGACGCAAAGCGGGTCTGTCGTTGTCAGGAAGAGTCCCCTTTTCTGGGAAGGGGGTGAGGGAGTGTAGTACCTTATACTCGTTCAATCCCCAGATCCAGCCCCTTCCAGGCGCCGGAACCTGGGCTCCACCAGCACGATTGTAGTTGAAGCCCATGTCGGTGTAGAATTTGGTCTATGCCTTGTCAGTAGCGTTCGCAGTGAGGAGAATGAAGACATACAGGAATCTGATTCGCGGTATCAGGAAGACCGTACAGAATTCCCGAAGCGAGATGCTGCGGCTTGCCTGTGTTATTGGCAAAGTTGACCTGGGCCGTGACAGAATCTCTTTTCTGCTGGGCGGGACTGCCAAGGGCCGTCCCGGCCAACAGCAGGGAGGCGAAAGTGGTCGTCTTCATGATGGCTGCTCTTGCCTTGATGATTGGGAAGTCGTGTTGTGCAATTGAGCAGAAGAAGAATCTTGAAAGGCTTTATATACCCCAGCGGTGCCACAGAGCGACCCGGTGGAGTGGGGTAGGTTTCATTCCGGCGGCATAGGAGTGTGAAGAAATACCCCAGGAACCTAATCTGAGCGAATCCCCGAGCGGAGCAAGCTTATTTCTCCTGCAATTGTGGCGTCGTCGGAAGCCATTGAAATGAGAAGATGATCGTCCCGGCGGTGGGGTTCCTACCGGAAAAGAGAGCATTGTTCCTGAGGGCCGGCGGGGGGAATGTGGGGATGCGGAGAATCCGGGGTTTACATCAATCTGGATGCTTTGGGCCGTGCTCAGTATGCACTCCGTATCGTATGGCGTCTCGCTTAGCAGTTTATCTTCTTGTGCCATTACCTGCAAGACAATCTCGTTGGTTTATGTTATGACCAGTACTCCAGCAATGGTCCAAGCTCGTTTGTCGGATTCAAACACGGACTGTGAATCCTGCTGGAATCATGGTCTGTGCTTGTCGTCGATTTTGCCAGGGGAATTTATGGGATACGCTCTTATTCGTGGATTCCAGACCTGCTTTGTAATGATTTCTTTGACTAATAATGTATCCTGCACTTATGACAATTTGAACCTGTACATTCATTGAAATCCTGTGAATACAATAGTTCTAGCAAGCTCAAAAGTAGCCTCGTCCTTGCGGACATGTACCTTCATTAACTCTTCTTTCAGCTTCAGAGCTTCCTTTAGATCCATCTGCGATCCAGAGCCATCAATCCAATCTGTTTGTTGTGGGGGAACATTTCGCGTCGAGCAAATACGGTACGTGGGATCGACAAGGCTCAGAGTAAGGAAACGACAGTGTCCCGGCTCGGTCTTGTCCTGAAGCTCTAACGGACCCATTCGGTACTGAAAGGCATTGGGGAAAGAAATCAAGCAACCTAGAGGCATTCTCACTTTCCCTAGCTCCTGCCAGGCGGGAGCATGCTAAATTATTTCAAATCCGAAAAGCCTTCCGATATACTTGACGTCCCAGCACGCATACTTCTCTTCTAGATCTGGTGGACCAAATATTAAGGCGTCCTCAGGGTCACTATACTCCACGTCCTCGAAATCGCTTTCATCGTCATCGGGGTCGTCATCGGCACCAATTTTGTCGTAGACATATCTATTGCCAGCGTGTGCAAGCCGCTGCCGAAAGGAAATTTGCGGTTCGGAGACATTGTCAGAGTCGAACGCATAAATAGCGTTGGCAACTATATGCTCGTTTGCATTTCCTTCAGTATGCCAGTCCTCGCCAGAAAACGATGGCATATCAGGCTCTAGCTCGATACTGTGCACCTTGACCACAACTTGAAGGCCCTTCTCTCGAAACTCGTCCTGTAGAGCAACCGTGTAAAATTGATGATCATCGTCCTTTCGACCTTTTGGCTCATAGGCCCATCGGTAGGGCTCAAGCCACGGGTTAGAGAGAAGGAATTGTTCCGTTTCAAATACTGGACCCCAATTCCCCTGGTCCACGGGGCCAACAATTGCTTCGCCGGTCCTTCCTGCTTTCCAGTCCTCGTATGAATACGCAGTGCCGGGATCAGACTGCTCAAAGAAGAACATGTGTGCATATTTTGTTAAGGCTGTACGACGCAATCCCCATCGTGTTTTCCAATCCTCCGGAATCCTTTGCGTATGAACCTGAAACCAGTGTACCTTATCCTTGGATTCGGGTTCTGAAGGTATGCTTCTACTTGAGCGCACATCCTTTCATATTCCTCAGCAGGTAGCTGGTTCTTCTTGGAGTCTTCGGGCAGATTTTTAGCCCACTCAGGAAATCGCGCTTTCCAGTCCACCCCGTAAGTCCGTATTCGGATCGGCTCGCGAGGGCAGGGTTCGCAATGACCGATCCTGTATTCAGACGGTTCATTCCACTTCTCTTGAATGAGTATCTTATTCCACTGCTTGATACTGCTGGCAAGAACTGTCTTGATTGCTGAATACATGTTCCGGTTTGTGGGGTGGAGATTGTTGATGTAAGAAGTAATTCGAACCTTGGTGGACCCAGGAGGTTCAGTGAACTCCACTTCGCATGGCAACCACTGAAACTTGGTCGACCAAATGCAGTCATGACTGAGCCAATGCAGACGTGAGTTCTCTTGTGGAAACTGTGGTTGTTCTGGAGCAGTTTGGCCCTCTTGGATGCACAACGACCAGGAAGCTTGGTCCATCCCACAAGACTGCCCTCCGGTCAATACCTTTGTTCTCCCATAGACAAGAGGAAACAGAGACGGATCAATGAGATTAACGACCGGTGACTTTTGCACGTTTAGGGATCGAGTCTCTCTGTCCATACCCTGAATCGAAGAAACCGTGGCGTCTCGCAGCTCCGAGTGTATATTGGAAGAGATCGCCGTATCAGATTTACAGACACCACTGCCAGTGTTGAATACTAGCACATGCCCTCGCTTTTCAAAGCCTCTTGCCTTATCTTGCAGCTCTTTCAAGCACCAGTTCCACGTGGGGTCGTTGATCAGCGACGACGATGACATCGCATCTTCTCGCCAGCGAGCGATTTCTTCCTGCTGGAAAATCCGCACATGCCAGTTCGGTCTTTCGGTAACTGTATTGATCAAATCCAGCATGGCTAGCTCTTTCGCAGTGAGTATCGTACCTCGCCAGTCTTTGATCCCCGCTGCGAATTGGTCCTGTGGAAGCTCGACATCGATGGGGATATCGTGGAAGCCGGGGACTTTTGGCGGGCAGGTTTTGTTGTCGAGGATGAGTTCAGGCATTTTGGGATCAAACACCCTGGTGATTAGAATGACTACCAGCAAGAAAGTGTAACGCAGTGGGAAGATTTCAATCCCGGGTTAATGCTTAAACTTATGAGATTCTTCTACTCCCCGCAATGCGATGGGTAGTAATGGCTCATTGTGTACAATATAAGATAGGGGGCTATGATGTTAGTGATATCATGGAATGGTGCCAAGGATATTCGCTCCGAGGGGTCTAGATGGCCTCGATATTATTATTGGTTATGAAACGAAAGTAGTAGCGGAGGATTGATAATGCCAAGTCCGAAGGCCTCTACGGTTAATTGCTACACAGATATTCCAAGTCTCTCTTCTGGCAGCAGTCTGACAATATATGTATCGAGTTGACGGCCAACACGACTAGTCCAAAGCAAAACACCTCTCCACGGAATCCGGATTATTCCCCCACCAATGCGGCATGGAGATCTGCCTCCCGGACCCAAAGAACAAGAAAATCAGCAACATGTTCAGGTTAAACCCGGCATCGAACGCCGCCGCAATCATATAACTGTACCGCTTCCACACCTCGAACCGCTTCCGATACGCCCAGTACATCACCACATAGCCCCCGATAATAGCAGACGTGTACCCCGTACTCACATTCCCGTAAAACACCGCCAGCCCAGAGAAGAAGATACTCACGTTCCAGAGATCGATGCGCCAGCGCGGCAGGAGTCGATGCAGGCCGTACAGCACCGGCGGGAGTAGCGCACCCAGCAGAAACGACCAGGGGAGCGGCCTCATCTCACTTTCCTTGAAGAGCTCGGCTGGCCCGATGACGGCGTACTGCACGCCGAGGGTATTCGACGAGATGAGCGACTGGCCGGTCCACTGGTGCAGCGGGTCGGGCTTGGCGCCGGTGAGGACGTCGCGCTTGGTGGACAGGACCCAGCGCATGACGGCGTAGTTCATGGGGATGCCGAGGACGGTGCCGAAGATCTGTGAGAAGAAGACGGTGCGCGGGGGGATGTGCATGTAGTGCCCGATTTTCTGGTCCTGGAGCATGTACTGCGCGCGGTACCAGGCGTCGCCGGCGATGGAGCCGTAGGTGGAGGGCCCGCAAGGGTGTCGGTGGCTTTCGCCAGCTTTGGTGTGCACCATGTAGCCGTAGATGAGCTCGTTGAAGGAGCCGACGGCGAGCTGGTAGTTGGAGATGGCGTAGAGGAAGGCGAAGGGCAGGACGAGGGCGGCGGCGCTGCCGAGGGCGACGAAGAGGGTCCAGATGGGAATCCAGAGGTGGCCGCAGGCGATGGAGACGAGGAGGATGAGGAAGCCGGCCATGAACAGCGCCAGGTACCACCAGAGCGGGACTTCCTGGTAGGATCGCTGGAGGACGTTGAGGCGGTCGTGGTACTGGTGATTGATGCCTTCGCCTTTGGTCTGGGATGCTTTATCCCGGGACCTGAGCATCTTGAGTAGGTTTCTTTTGACTTGGGAGTAGCCAAACGTGGCGATCCATGCCACCGACGCCGTGACCTTGGCGTAGTCGAAGAATGTCGCCCAGACGTTCTGGAGTCCCATGTACATGGGGCCTATTTCTTCGTAGGCCGTTTGGTTCAGACGAAAGTCGGATGTCAGCAGATCCAGGATGGGATATTTGGTGCCATTGGCCGTGAGGAGAGAATTTGACATTAGTCCGTGCTTGTATGAGCCCAGGTTTCCCCATTTTGCGGCTGGGATAAGCACCCAGCAGCTGAACGCAAATGCCGAGAACAACACCACCTGCGTCCACCAGGGAGTAAGCAGAATCGATGAGCCGTTCCAGTTGATGTTAGACCAGTCCAAGGAGAGGTTCAAGAAGCCCATTCCACCCAGACCGGAGCCAATAAAGTTGGCGACGGGGTTACGGGGCGCAACCCAGCAGAGAAAGGCAAGCGACGACGTGAACGGGAAGACATACTCGGGGAGGAACTGCCAGAGGGTCATTCCCAAAAGGGAAAAGAAAAATATCTTCATTTGACGTTTGGCTAATGGGGAAGAGGTGTCTTGCTTCCGGAATGTCTCGAACAGGGTGGTTTGCATCAGTGCCTGAGGCCAGATGAAAGCAGGATCATACAGTAAGATCTGTCGTGCAATTGCAGCAAAGGCATATCCAATCCAGACAATCGCAAACATGAAAAAGATCGCCACGGCAGGGTTCACTCTTTCGCCATAGAACAATTCAGCCAGAGAGATGGGAGCGTAGCCCAGGTTGTAGGACGCTCCAGATGCTGCTGTCAAGGTGACGAGCACATGCTCCTTGATACTCCACGGTGCAGGATTGAGACTGAACGCCCATTTCGTCAGTGGGATGCGGATTGTCCATGCAGGGAGCCACCGGGCGAGAAAGTGGCCCACATAGTGGCAGGCAATCTGCACGAAGAAGACGGAATACGGCGCTTGCGTTGTACGGTAATGGCTCATCTGCGACAAGAAAGCTCCAGGGACAACAAAGAGGACGGAGAGGAGGAAATAGCGAAAGGTGATGGTGGGCAGAGTAGGATCGTCTGTGAGGCTGACCAGTTGGCGGACCTCAAGGGGAAGCGCTGCGACCTCTGGATCTTGTTCTGTTTCTTGCTCGATGGCAGCTGTTTCGCTGACCGGTTGGATTTTCTCCGCATCATTCAAAGGTGTTGCCGTTGCAGGGACCGATTTCGGTTCATCACTGCTGGCTGGGGGGATGCTGGACGTGTCGTCAGTGCCATGGCTGGTTTTTTGTTTTCGATTGAAAACCGTCAAACGGCCCATTTTGACCGGTTATCTACCTGAGTAGAAATATTTCGACAGGAAAAGAAGTGGTGCGAGACATGCTGGAGTTGAAGTATTTAAGGGCCCCTCGCGTCTTGGGTCTAGCCCGTAAGACGTGATCGAGTGGCTATCTACCGCAAGCAGCGCTATTAGTCACAGCACCGGAGATATGCACATACTAACCCTGCTCGTGTGTGAATACGGATATGGCCAAATCTCAGGCTATCAAGATTTATGCTTGTATTTCCGAGAGCAGACGCTGATTGGGCCATTCGGTGCTTAGCGTTTGGCTTATGTGGGGTGGCATTGTGCACTTTTCACTCTAGCGGATGGCGTTATCAGCAGATGCTTATTCGTGCTCTAAGACTGGAATTCCTGGCGAATCAAAACCTCCTCGTCTCGGAAGATATCCGCGTGGTTATCATTCTAACCGCTTTAGAAGCGGAGTCAACTACACATTCCCGACAGGAACACTGATTATAGCCATTCTTTCTGTCATATTTACCTTGATTCGGAACTTCATGTGAGTTAAATTATGTCATGTATTCGATAGCCCGGAGTAAATGGCTGTTGGCCATTGTACATCACCAGACTGGAGAACGTATATAGTACATATATAGTTCAATAATACCGAGTACAATACAATAACCCCGCTTAGCCTGCATCGTGCCCCGAAGGACTCTTCAAGGGACTCGCCCCCGCCATCCAAACCATCACCCTGGTAAACTTGCCATCACCATCGACATCAAAAAAGTTGCAATTCCGCATATCATTCTGCGTGCCATCCATCAGCTCTCCAACATAAGTCTGCTCGGTGGAAACCCTGCGATTGACTTCGTCGACAACGATGTTGGTTATCTCGTGGTGCATCGTTCGGGATGATTGGATGAAGGTAGAAAACATGTTGCGGATCTCATCGACACCAGTGACTGTGACATGGTCGGTTTGTACGCTGAAAGTGGCATGTTGAGCGAAGTGGGAGACTATAGCCTCGACATCTCGGTCGTCGACGGCTTTGAAGAAGCTGGCGGGTAGGGACGCCAGATGGTCGCGGGTCAGAGCCATGTTTGGTCGACTGGATGTAGAGATTGGCAAGGGGTTGATAACTATTCCGAGTTCCAGATCGAAATGGACTTGTGGATTATGTGGCATATTAGCAGGATAAGTCGCAGATCAAGGATCTCCCCGCTTAGGGCTTGTCCCGGTTCTTGGCAAGTTGAGCCCCGCTATGAGGGAGAATTTCCCAGTATATGTATGATATGACAGACACTAATGATTAATATACACAGAAGAAGAGGAAAGCCATCTGGGCTTTTTCAAAAGCCCATTCATGCTGCCGTGAACTAATGGCCGTAGTATTCTTAATTCTAAGCATGAACAGTAGAGGTCTATGGTGAAGGATTTATACCCTCTTAGGCTCACTCACACTGCTTTGTTAAGGATGCTTATTAGCTAACTACATTTGCCACTCACCCCATACATTCGGATAGTTTATAGCTAATATACTAAGATACACTTAAGACTATATGAGATTCCAATACTACTAGACTCAAAAGGTGTCTGAGTGATCCACCCAAATAAAAGTACGCTGAGTCTGGTTCGCCCTTGCAGCTGGCTTCCACGATGGTGTTAAACATCAAGGACCTCTATATTGGCCGCCTGCACGCATTTCAAGCCATCCGAGGGTTATATAAGGAAGTGTGCTCAAAAATGGCTATGAAATATTGCTTTGCATTACTCTTGTAAATTAAACTCAGGCCTTTATTTCATCACTACCTTGTGTAGAATAAACGGTAACAAATTACCACAGTTGATTCCAGACAACCAGAATATCCCTAATGCCCCGCAGAAATCAGAATATACTCTCTTCATGTCGACGAGAGCAAAACCAAGTAGTCATCACTTGTTAAGCCATCTAAACTGGTCATCTTCGTCATCTTGAAGATGATGACCATCCCACTTGCAGCAAGTCCAGCAATGCTGATAACCAATGTCAGCAGTTTCCAGGGGATACAATCAGAGGTGAGTAAAGTAATGCTTACACCCCACTTATAAGGATACTGCGCGTGTGAAGTGTTAGCAATATTTCTGCGCTTTCACAGTAGATATAGGGTATTTCCTCTTCTTACCCAGCCATGAGAACAGTCGGGTTTATGATGATAGCACGCTTTCTGACACCATCGACCAGGGTCATAGTCTTCCCAAACGACACTAGCGCTTGCTCCGGATAGAATAGCTGCCGAGGCCAGAAGAACAGTGGAGAACTTCATTATGTCGACTTGGATAAGAGCTGAAGTGGGAATGATATGGTTAGATCTTAGTTAACTGGGGGCCAGTGGAAGGAGGGTAGCCCATTTTCAAGAAAGAACAAGGCATATTTATATCCTGGTTTCTCCACAGGTCATGGTTTGCCCAGCGTCAAGAGGATGAGAGATTGAAAACTTTACAGGAGAAGTGACACACTAATGACCGAATAACACCTACTCCAGACAATTGAGGCGACATGTATAGTTGGATTTAGTAACACCCAGAGCGTTTGGCAGGATGATGACCAATTTCCTATGTATGTTACCATGGACTATGGTTTTCAGTCTAAATTCAAATCAATTAACTTCCCGCGGAGGATGAGAATTTTTAATAGAGCTTCATAGTCTTTTACTACAGAAGAGTGTGGGTGCAGACCAACAGCTAAAAGAGGTCTCGAACTGCCTAGACCATGCTATTTTGCTTAACTCTGTCTTTCTTGTCTGGAACTTGGAGCTGGTTATCCAGTAAGATATTTTGTTAGAAGTATCAGAGAATAATTAGGGCAGAAAGTGTATGACGTCAATGCATACAACAGCTGCCTACGAAATAAAACCATCAACTCTCGCATAGTACCAGTTATGGCAATATAGCCTGGAGAATCAGATACATATGACTTTTGTATGAGATGTTTTATCTAATGTGTTGGGCCTTTCAGCCGGATGTAATCTGAGATCAAGATGACGCGCTTAAAATTCATGAATTTACCTTATTAGCTAGAGCATTTACCGAATTAGGGTGAGATAGCAATGTTTGGAAAGATCGATGTTTGCAGTTGGTCTCAATGATTATTAGAACCTTAAGCTATAATACATTACGACTGCATGGTTTAAATGTCTAGCTCAGATGCTTTTGGGTGCAGATCCATCGATGATTCAATCTGTGTAACCAATGGAATGTAATTTAAGCTTTATAAATAAGGTTATTAGATGTGATCCAGTGATCTGACACCTGTAGCTATACTCGTCTTCATACTAACTGAGTATTTTTGACTCGCAGGGAAATATAACCTACAATGCTGAATAGCAATAACAGTAATTTCATGTTTGGCAAATTTACCATTCCCATTCAAAGCTATTCATGGCTGATATAGAAGACTTCCGTTGGGACTACCCATAAAATATACTGGTAGACTTGGAATCTAAGCATCATAGAGTGCAACTACTTCGGAATGCAGAAAAGAGCTGTGTGTAGGTTGTCACTATGGCTTTATAAGCAGTCATGAAAGCCATTGTAAGGCACTTTGGGTATATATAATTAGTGATGTCACATCGTTCTGCATTTCATTTCACCAAACATGGGCAGCCTTTACTAAATGTCAATGGGCCCAGCAAAGGGCAAATTGATGCCTAGTATAGATCTGACCATCTCTCATGAGAAGGCTTGAAGTTTTGCTGAGAGCTGCCAATTTGTCCCAGAGATAGCTCCGATACTGGATATGGTTCGTCTTAAATATGATTATAGCATAGGTGACTAAAATACTTCTATTTCCAATATCCTATCCTATCATTTTTTATTTTTCTATCTATATGCCCTCACTATATAATGTTAGTTGGTGCCGGTTGTATGACACAACCTAAGGAGATGAACGCGTCCAGGAACCACATGCTGAGCGATATCTATATCAGGACTAAGGACTTTAATTTATACCGTGTGCATGCCATGTTCTCTCTATTATCATCATTCCTAACATCTTTCAGCTCATTCGAGTGTTACCTCCGCCCAATCGTCTCATCCTCAAAGTCATTCAGTATTGTCCTCGACATCAGCTGCCTTTCCATGACACCGATTGACATGTTCCTTGAGATTATCCTCTCTGTTACACCTCTTGTAGCAGCCCTTGATAGGACAGATGTGTAAGCCCGGGAATATATGAACCGTTTTCACATGGCGCAAGAGATCCTCCTTGCGGTTGAAGGAGCGTTTGTTCCTGCAACCTTTCCACTCACACCGTGGGCCGTCTAGGCAGTCTTCATTGTCAGGGGACCTGTAAAGTGTGTCAGTCTAGACCACCACACATTTAGAGTTGAGACGTGCCTTTTTGGGTTTGGAGGGTTTGGAGTCTTATTCGAGGTCACAGTTGCTTTGCCGTTGGCAGACTCAGCCATCAAATGGCCCGGGACACTGCTTGCCATGTCGGTCGGATGGGAAGAGTGCGCAGCGGCGATGGCCGGAGTAATGATGATCAGTCCGACCGCTGAATCTCCCCATTGGGCTCGACATTGTGCTGGAGGACGGATACGATGCCGAAACAAAACTCGGCAGCTGATTGGCTGGTGGCTGTATACTTCCGCCGAGTTGAGAGTTGGACGGCACAGCAACTGAGAAAAGAGAAGATGGATTATCATAAAATGACAGGTTGTAAGAAATGAAATTGCTTTGATCGTACAATAGAGCATCAAAGTCAAATTGTGTATCAGGAAGAAGATCTCCCGGGCTAGTATGCTCGGCAGATGTATCCGTAAATGAGGCCAAGAAATCAGGTAATTCAGACATGGCAGGTCACAATCACACGATAACTCCTGCAAACAGTATGGAGACTAGAAACAATATCTCTAGATCTGGAGAGATAATATGAGATTGAGCTCTTCTGTTGCAACTTAGACTCATTAGATTTTGGTACATTTGGCTGATTTTATATTCAGGACTCTACCCCAGAGTTAAATGTACAAAGGGGAAGGCACACTGCCAAGATCCGAGTAATTTGTGACTCCACTAGATACTATAATTCCACTGGAAATCTAGTCGAAATCTAGTCGACATCTAGTCGACATCTAGTTGACATTTAGTTGAGATTTAGTTGACATTTAGTTGACATCTAGTCGACATCTAGTCGAATTTGTGTCGATTTTGTCGAGATCCACCTGAATCTAGCACCTGCACCTCCCCGTAATTCCACGGACCACTCGTAGCTTGAGACTGGATCCTTGAAAAGAAATATGAGGCGCAGACAATGACACTAGCTTGCATACGGGCAGAAGCACTCGACATGCCAAGATATTACTACAAGAAGTCTGACGGTTTCCCTTCCTGTGGCTGTCTGTGTTGGCAATCCCCACTAGCCCGACGCCCAAGACTGAATCGTCCCCATATGACGCCTTTTGTTTTGTCCCCATCCAATATACTACTCGATTACGAGTTAGTTGAACCTAAGGTAGCTAGGTACCTAGGCTCTGATCATCATGATTGGTCGGATACCTCTAAACAACCAATCAGATCTGCCTACGATTACGTAGCGAGGCCGGCGGGTTTCGCTGACTACTGGCTCGTGCCAGAACAGGGCAATAATAAACCCGGCTAGAAAGCAGCAGGAGCCTCAGTCAGGTATACTAAGGGTGATGCTGATTCTTTTGGCATTTAGTACTCCATACGACTGGTAAGCCATCGCCTGGTTTTATTGGACAATGAAGGAGGTGAAAAACTAAGTTACAATTCTATGTATAAGCCCGCTTGACGCCCTCTCTACTTCAGTACTAAAGATAAATCCAATCACTCTGACCTTGATAACGAGGTACATAGGCATTCTAGACAAATGGGGTTATTTCAATCAATATCCACCGCTCTACGGATATCAGAAAATGGTTCGTTCAGACTATATGATCCTGCCAGCTCATATTAAAATCCCCATACAATAGTAGATGAGTTTATTTACAAACCAATCATCTCTGACACTACTCATACCGATCCACCTGCCAACCCTAAGGATGAAGGCCAAGCCCAACAGTTCGGCTGTTCAGCAACCACCGCGCCGAGAAGTGATCTATATCAATAGCCCTCCACCATAGCTGTACATCCTTCCCAGACGACAATCCAAAACAAAAGTTCATCAATTGATAAGATGGCGTCTTCAGAGCAAACAACAGCTGAATACTAAATAAAACCATGACTGCTTATATAGTACTAGTTATGGCAATATAACCTGGAGAATCAGATACATATGACTTTTGTATGAGATGCTTTTATCTAATAGGTTAAGACTTTTAGCTAGATGTAATCTAAGATTAAGATAATGCAATTAAAAGTCATAAATCCACCTTATTAGCTAGAGCATTTACTGAACTTAGGTGAGATAATAATAGAAACTTTATTTGCAGTTAGTTCCAATGATTATTAGAACCTTAAGCTATGATAGGTTATGACTGCATGATATAAATGTATACCTTAGATGCTTTAGGTGCAGATCCATCTATGATTCAATTTGTGTAACCAATGGAATGCAATTTAAGCTTTATATACATACAAGGTTATTAGATGAGATCTGAAGCTATAGCCTCCTTCATACTAGCCAAGTATTCTTATCTCACAGGATACATAACCTACAATGCTGAGGAGTAATTCCATGTTTGGCAAGCCTACGAATCTTACATTTAAGACGATTCATGGCTGGCATGCAAGGCTGCCTTTCAGTCTGTTCCATGAGATATATTGGTAGACTCAGGATCTAAGCATGATAGAGTGTAAATACTTCTGAATGCAGAAAAGGCTATGTGCAGATTATCACTATGGCTCCATGATCATGGTGTAAAGTCATTGTAAGGGTACTTTAGGTGTATATAGCCAGTGATAACTTACTCATTAATCTCTTTGTTAAACAGAAACTACCTGAGATGCAGTGAGCATCACCTTGCAGAGTACTAATGATGGATCCTATCAGGGCTTGCAGACTTCAATCCAGACTGGGCACCATGCAACTGCGTCCTAGGGAAGCACCCTGACATAAAGCCACAAAGTATATACATCAATGATGTATATAATGAGTTCAAGTTTAGCGTCTCTTAGTTCTTGTATGTAATCCGCTGGCTCACAACAATAATAAACCTCCATATATAGTAATACTACCTATTCTATTATTATGTGTGCTAATACAGCTCTCAGATAAGAAAGAGACAACACCAACTCTACTATTAATTTGTTTTTATGTCACCGCATGCCCTTCTACAACATGACCACCGTGACCAACATCAAACCATTGCTTATATGAACCCACACATAGGACCAATCTGCCGTTCCTTCGTCAAGACCCTCTAGAGCTCTCATCAGCACTCATTGCTTCTTGATGGTGTCGGCGAATATGCTCCTGAAGATTATCCTTCCGATTTTTCGTTTCATAACACCCATCGTAGGGACAGACAAAGGAGCGAGGCGAATCGTGAATATACTTTTTGTGGCGCCGAAGGTCTTGCGGGCGATTGAAGGGCTGGCTTCTCTCGCAATCTGGATGGTCGCATATAAGGCTATCTGCATCGACGTATGGTCTACGTGGATTAAACATCAGTTAAAGCTTCAATTGATGGCCATTGGAGAATTGAGAGCGAATGGATACATGCCTTTTTCTCGTCTTCTGAGCAGGAGGGGCAGGTCCATTGGATGCCACAGTGGATTTTGTCTGATCGCTGGTCAGGGATTCGTCAACGGCGGGCTTCGTAGGATGATATGTATCGATGGAACTAACGGTCCCAGGCGCCGACTCCGACTGCAGGTTTTCCCTGAGAAAGCCACACCCCTGGGATACGTTCTGGAGGCCAATGCTGCTAGTCGCATGGAATGGCGGCATTTGGTTGGTTGGTTGTCTCTGGAATTGGGCCGGGGGATGCATGTCAATTTCAAATGGGAGAGAAGGGTCTTCATAGAGCAAGGGATCAGAAAAGAGGTAGTTGGAGTCATTGCGAGGATTGCCATTGCTTCCGTTATTGTATAAAGAGGCATTGTTGGCGAACTGATCATCAGGAAGAAGAGAGTGAGAATCTAACGTGTCTGTCATGTCTTCGGGCGTAGACAGGAACGAGGCCGTCGAGATATCCAGCCAATCAGGAATGGGCAGATCAGACATGGCAAGTCGAAAGAGAGGATGAGAAGACAGCGACTGAAGGAGTTGTTAAGAAGTATCATGGCGAGTCATTGCGGCTTCCATGGCCTTTTAAGATCCATCCTGGTATGGAGGACTGAAGGCCCGATGACTGTCTAGGGCACGTTCGATCGCACCAGCAGCGATTACCGGCACCGCTAGACGTCCTCGGGCACGTTCAATAGCACCAGGAACAATTGCCAGCACCGGTGAATGCCCTCAAGATTATCTCAGTAATATTATTTTTCGAAAAATAGGGTTTTACTCGGTGCAGAATTCACCGTATTTTGCTCTGTCATCGTGGTACTCCCTAGTGCCCTGGATCATGTACTTTCCATGGCAGGTCTTACCTCGGGGGCCTCGTAGGTTGGTTAAAGGAAAAAGAAAATAAATAAATGATTAACAATAAATGATAGAAAAAAAAATATATATTTTAAAGAAAAAAGGAGAATTGAAACAAGTAAATAGAACTTTAAAAAAAAAGGGTTTCCGGACCAGGATTTGTTCGAGTGGCTGGATTAGTGTCCGGGAAAGATTCGGTACATCTATCCATAATCAGGCACATGAATGGGAGTATATAGGAATTTTGATGGGTCTAAAGTACAGTCCGAGTAGCAAGAACGACCATGCATCAGAGAATGTTAGATAGGCACATTACCCATAACTTCTGAGGCGACTTCCGGCACTCTAGGAGATTAATTAGAGTTGCCTTGTTTTGATTTTAATAATGGTATACAGCATCCCCCTACACATCCGTAAACAAGCAAATAAATAATATAAACCACTTTTACGAGGGCACATCTACAGTGAACTCTCAATTACGCATTATTTATTAAATAGTAACTCCCCTGAGTCATCCTTGAGACTCTTTAAAATGGGAATATCAGTCCACCCGAAGCATATTGTGGATGAGAATGACTTGCACGGTACTTTGCTGCAGAAGAGTCTAGGTGTCTTATGAGCATTAACTTCATATAACAAGAGCGCACATCAGGATCTTAAAGTGGGTTAACATGCTTTAGTGTGTCTGAGCCCTAATTCCTATAATCCACACCTTCCATTGAGTTGAGAGTTGAACAGCATAGTAACTGAGAAAAGTGGACTCTCACACAATGACAGATTGTAAGGAAGTATGTTGCTTTGGCTGTATGGAAAAGCATTGACAGTCAACTTGTGTGACAGACAGAAAACCCTTAAGGCAGGAATTACAGGTAGATAGATCCATAAACGAGGCCAAGAAATCCGGTATCAATCATGGTAGCTGATGATTGATGTTGCTGGAAGCCGGGGAACAGTGGAGATCCACCTGAATTATTGCGTGAACATACAGAACCAGAGATGAACATAAATTAGGTGAAACTGCAGATCCACCAAATTCGGGTAAGTTACAGAAACTGGAATCAACCCAAAGTTTGTGCAAAGGGAGATTCGCTTGAATCCGACGGGGATCCACTTGTGCCTTGCTTGAGGGCCGGATCCTGAAAGGTAATACAAGGCTTGAGTCAAGGACGCCAGTACTAGACTGGCTGACACAATCTGCACGTTGGATTGGATCTAGGCATGGAGTAGGCCCTAAATCCCTAATCCGACCTGTTACCTGTAACACGGTACACTCCATCCATATGGATATGGATAACCCATTGGGTGCCCTGATCTACGGCCTCTTAGAACCAATAAGTTCATGATTTATCTAGCCATATGTCCATATCTAGGCCTAGATAGGATTATATTATTATATCTATAGATAGTAGATTATACATTTTAGATGATGGTGATCCAGATGATGGCACTAAGATGTACACTCGTCACCATGGGCCTTACCCAAACCCTGGGGGTTAGGGTCGGCTACAGCTCAACGGAATTTCATGGCTCAACAAAGGATAGAGATAGGATCTCTCTCATACAACCTATCAAAACACTCACAAATAAGCCTGTAAAATATATATAAAATACTCTATAGTTATATTAATAATTATACGCACTGTGGTTGTCTTATTTACCCCATCTTATATGAGTTTTATATGGGGTAATCAATTCCGTTGAGCCGCTGAGCTGTGGGCCTGGTGGCCCACCTAAATCCCACGGCGTAGCCGACCGGCAGTATAGATAGGTGTCCATTATCCGCAATCCAACACGTATGGATATGAGGACGGGTTACTCCGTAGATAGGTCATAGTTCAACCCATATCCAACCCACGGCCGGTCTAGGCAGTCTGTCTGCTGTGTTGTCAGGCCCCACTAGCGCGACTAGCCCAGGAGTTTTGACTTTTTCTCTGTCCTACGGTTACCGGACCTTCCGAAAATTTTCAAATTAATAGTATAATGAGTTAGTCACTGTAGTCCATTCGTCCATTATGGTTCCTTGATTGTGGCTGGGCCAGACTTGTAGCATTGGCCCTCAAGAAACGTTAGAGGCAGTTCGCGACTTATCCAGACAAGATTAGGATGGATTTACCACCGGTGCAGTATATCATTCACTCCATATTTCTTAGATATCCTTGAAGAACAACACTGACTAGAATCAACTTGACACACTGAATCTGATCACAGCAAGGAAAGCTTTGGATTTAAAAAAACTGACAATAAACCTGACACCAATGAATTAAAACTATAGTCTCTAGGATAAAAGGACCTAGACACTGCTTTGTTACACAATTAGAAAATCTCCAGGAAGTGCAATTTCTAAATTACACCATGACCGGATGGTTGGACCTTGTTTCGAATCGCAGATCATGATAGTTTCAGTCTGTACCGATGGCAACGTGTGGACAGGAACACCAAGGCACTTCTGGTGCCTGCAGCCCGGGGTAAAAATGATCATTATACAACCAATCACTGATTATCATTGTGGATCTATGACTTGTCGATCAATTTGAATATCCAACCAAGCGATAGTTGCCTAGACTTACCGCACAGATTATACCCTAGCCCGTTCCTCCGCATTGACGTTGACTGGTCCCAATATGGTCTCCATCGGATACTCGAGAACCCTTAGGCCAAAGAACAGGGCAATCCCGGCCAGAGAGCAGCCGGAGCCTCAAGTCAGGTACAGGGCACTACTGATTCCTTTGTGTCATTTATTACTCACCATTACCTTGGTGATGGACACGTGAGGTTAATCCAATCGATATCCACCGATTAAGGATAACATAATCGGTAAGCGAGTGGCCATTGTAAGCCAGCGGCCACCTCATGTATCACATATAAAATGGCACTTTTCAAGACCTCACTATGTCAACAACGCAATGCTAAGAGAGTCTAAAATTTACAATGTAAACTAGTCTCATAATTTTCTTATAGGTTGCGGACCTATAATTCTATATTATTTGTTGCCATCCATGTCAAAAGGGGAGAATATTCTGATATAGCTGTATTCGCATGTGCACTGTATTAACACTAAAACGGTCACCAAAATTATCAGGAAAAAAGATACAGGCATTCTATATAGTGTATAGTAGTTATATCTAAGCGTTAAAGATAAATCTCTAACACTTGTTGAGATACTGAGGTCCTGAAATATGCCATTTTATATGTGATACATGAGGTGGCCGCTGGCTTACAATGGCCACTCGCTTACCGATTATGTTATTAGAACATGTTTCGTTCAGACTATACGATCCTGCCAGCTCAATTAAAATCCTATACAATAGTAGATGAATTTATTCCTATACAAGCCAATCATCTCCGACACTACTCGACACCGGTCCACCTGCCAACCCTAAGGATGAAGGCCAAGCCCGACAGTTCGGCTGTTCAACAATCACCGCGCCGAGCGATGGTCTATATCAATAACCCTCCACCATAGCTGTACATCCTTCCCAGACGACAATCCAAAAACAAAAGTTCATCAATTGATAAGATGGCGTCCTCAAAGCAAACACATAGAAGCTCTAGCACGATACACGAGACGGAGATTTCCATAACTCCAGTGAAATTGTCTAATGAAGCGAATGCTGCAGCTACTCGGTCTATCGAAAAACCACCAGCTTGGGATAACGACGATCCTCCCCCGGATGGAGGCATCACCGCGTGGCTGGTTGTTCTCGGCGCATGGTGCATTCTCTTCTGCAGTTTTGGCTGGATTAACAGTATGCTCTTGCCCCATCCGCTCCCCTATAGCAGATCTAACAGGAACGACAGGCATGGGGACATTTCAGAGTTACTACGAGACCACTCTTCTACCAGAGTACGCCCCCAGCACGATATCCTGGATTCCCTCGCTGCAGGTTTTCTTCATGTTTGGCATGGTATGCCGCAACCCCACTCACTACGTAAGTACACTAACGTGAAAAGGGCCCCATCGTCGGAAAACTATATGATATCTTCGGCCCCCGATACATCATCCTCATAGGCTCATTCCTCCACGTCTTCGGCCTGATGATGGCCTCGCTAGCTACAAAATACTACCAGCTGCTTCTTTCGCAAGGCGTCTGCAGCGCTATCGGCGTCGCGGCCATCTTCCAGCCCGCGATGGGGTGTATCCCCGGCTGGTTCAGCCGTCGGCGTGGCGCCGCGTACGGGATCATCTCGACGGGGTCGGGTATTGGCGGGGTGGTGTTCCCGATTATGGTGAGTCGGTTGATGGGGAGGGTTGGGTATGCGTGGACGATGCGCATCGGCGCGTTCGTGATACTCGTGTTACTGGGGATTGCAAATCTGACAGTCCGCGCCCGCGGGACGAGGACGGGTAAGAAAATGTGTCGGGAGGGTTTGGTGAAACCCTTTCGCGAGGCGAAGATGGTGCTTCTGGTGCTGGGGTTTATGTGTTTGACGTTTGGGGTGTTTATCCCCATCAATTATATCGTTGTGCAGGCGGTGGATGCGGGGATGAGTGCTGCGCTGGCGCAGTATCTCGTTGCGATACTCAATGCTGGGAGTCTGCTGGGGCGATTGTCCGCCGGGCTGTGCTCCGATAGAGTCGGAGCATATAATATCTTTGTCTGTGTGGTTTTTCTGGCCGGGGTGGTGGTGCTGGGGTTGTGGATTCCAGCGGCGGGGAATGCAGCCATCATTGTCTTTGCGGTGGTGTTTGGGTTTACGACCGGGGCGTATGTCAGTCTTGCGCCGGCGCTGGTGGTGGGTATTTCGCCGCTGGAGGAGATCGGGTATCGGACGGGTTTGATGTTTCTGTTTGCGTCTGTTGGTGGACTGACGACGAGTCCGATTGGGGGTGCCATTCTGCAGCGTGACGGGGGTTCGTATACGGGGATGAAGGCCTTCTCGGGGGTGATGTTGCTGGTTGGCACGGGTTTTGTGGTGGCGGCGAGAGTAGTCAAAACGGGGTGGGTGCTGAAGGCCAAATTCTAGCTCATCTAGATTCATTGTCTCGTGTGTCTTTAGCAGTGTAGATATCGTCATGATCAAACAGTCTACTCTCCAAACCCGAACAACTCCAGATCCCAATTCCCCCAGTCCAAGACATTCTCTGGTCCGTTCTCTTGGACATCGACCGGGTTATTCGCCAATCCCTCCCTCGCTCTCAACGCCTTGGCTCTCAATTGCGAGATAACCGCCCATTTGGGCCCTGGGTCAGGCCACGCGGGATCCCGTTCCACCGCCCCACAGGTCGCTTCGACGTTGCGCCACGCCCGCTCAACATGCACGCTGGCCGGATACACACACAGATGCCACAGAACATAACACAGGAGGTGATACTGTGTGTATGTGGTGGTGAGCCAGCGGAAACCACGGAGCAGATCGTTCGTCTGCAATTCCATTGCGCATTCGAGGCCATGGCAAGCCATCGCCAGCGTCTCTTGCGCTGTTGGACTTTCATGCTGTGAGCACTGGCTCTGGCCCTGGTTGTGGACCTGTAGTGCTTTCTGCCTCGCGTAGACTGCTACTTTCATGGTGAGGACATCGGCTAGAAGCAGGCCGTGGTGGTGGATGGGAATATTGGCGTCCCCGTGTTGCAGGTAATTACGCTGAATGTAGTCCTTGAGTTCCCTAACTAGTGGATCTGGCGAGACGCCCTGCGACGTCTTCCGTGAGATCTCATGTAGATGGCGGCTGATTTGGATCGTGATCAGCGGAAAGGTCATCTCCGTCCAACGCGGCTGGGGTGCCGGTGGAACGGTCGCCGTTGTGGAGAGATCCTGGTCGTCGAGGTTGGACGGCAGGTTTGTGTCGCAGGGTTCATTGTGGGCGATAATAGAGAGGCCGTGATCCTCCGCGGCGCGTTGGTCGCACGTCACAATGTGCCACCACAGCCGGCGGCGGAGTTCGCATTCCAGCGGCGAGAGGTTGAAGTGCCGTCCATCACGGTGGAGGCCGATGGATTGGGCGGCACGGGTGGTGAGGCCGTGAAGTGTCCAGTTGGAGCGGCCGCTGTTGTGATACCGGAGACATGTCTACTCATAAGCCATCGCCTTTCAGAGGGGACTGTAGGATGCATACCTGGTAGATGGCCATTGCTTGCAGCGATATCAGAGTCGGTGAGTCCAGGAACGAAGAACGATAAAGGGCAAGCTCGAACCCCTGCTGATACCGGCGAATATCCGAGCGAATTTCCTCCCGCAAGGGGTCATCCGAGTGTAAAGCGGTTGTGGCTGCAAAGCAAATGGCGAACAGTAGCGCCTGGGTATCCGCAGACGCATCCCCAGGCTGGTTGATGGCCGCAAAGACCCGTGGCTGTGTCGACGGAATGTGCAGAACCTTCACCACTGGATCGACGCGACCAAGAAATGTCTGCCAGAGCTGGATGGCTTGCCATCTACTAGGCTGCAGGGCCTGGAAATCTATGTGCTCGCGCAGTGAGTTGGTAATGAGGCCCTCCACCCTTAGAAGAGACTGTCGTCCAGGGCTCTTTCCAGCAGATCGGGGCGTGCCAATAGCTGTTTGCAGTTCCTTGTCTTTCTCAAGGAACCCAGACAGCAGGTGTTCGTCGATATAGCGACCGTCTCGCACCAAAAGGCCCTGCCGAGGCTGACGCTCAGGGGCAGTGGTTCGTGTCACATTTGTCTCAGCGTCGTGTATTGAGCTGACGCTGGACGGACGCCGGGTCAGTTCAGTCACTGCTCTCTCCAATTGGTCTATACGAGAGACTACATCAGCCGAAGTGGCTTTCGGGGGACGCCGTTGGACTCGGTTAGGGCCTGGATACTGGCAGGGAACTTTCATCCGGACACAGGCGGCACATGGGGAATCCTTGTCGCAGCGAACCTTGCGTTGATGGCAGCGGAGACAAGATCGTTCGACGTTGTACCGGCGGACATGGTCCATTGTATCATTTCGAGGATTGAGATATCTAACAGTTACATGCACCGGAGATGGTTCGGTCAAAGTTGTGCCACTTCTTGGCTCTCGGCGTCGGTCATTCACAACTCCGAAACTTAAGCTTATTGCATCTCTTGGCCAATCAGAGGAGAGGCCACAAATCACTCCATCTCATGACATGATCATTACTTCTTTGGAAATCTATCCAGAAGATCTTAGGTCTAGTATCCACTTGGCAGGAAGGCAGACTTGGGCTCAACTTAATATCATCGGAAGCAAAATACACAGCCCCCTAGTGTACGCTAATAGAAGGTGAGGCTGACAGGCAGCAATCTAAGCCACATTCCCTGCGGAATATATCTGCTTTATATCCCATATCAAATTATCAGCTCAACACCAAGCAAGAACAATACAAAAATGGCCCTCTCAAACATCCCACACATCAACCTCCTCTGCATGGAAGAGCGCTTCATCCACGCCTTCCACCATGCTCTAGCCCAACATTGGCCCGAAACAAGCACCACCCCCAAACCCACCATCACCATCCTCAACACCTCCCTCCGTCAAGTCCCATCCAGCACAAAGTTCGACCTGGTCGTCTCACCAGCAAATTCCTATGGCCGGCTCGACGGCGCCTTTGACGACGCCATATCCCGCGCCTTCTGCTGCCCCCCAAAGCACGGCTACGACACGCTCACTGAAGCAGCGCAGAGAGTCCTCTACGAGCGGTGGAGGGGTTTCGCACCCCCAGGGACATGTACACTCGTCCCCTTTCCGGATGAACTACTCGGGGAAAATGAATGGGGCTGTCGCTGGGTGGCGATTTGTCCGACGATGCGGTGGCCAGTTCGGGTCAGCTGGGACCGGGAGGTTGTGTATGAGTGTGTGTGGAGTCTGTTGTGTCAGGTTGAGGGGTGGAATCGAGACTGCAAAAGAGAAGAGCGGATTGAGTCCATTCTGATTACCCCAATAGCGACGGGGATTGGAAGGGTGAGTGCGGCAAAGTGGGCGGAGCAGTTTGTGCTGGCGATGAGGCATTTTGTGGATGCATTGCAGAGGCCGGAAAGATGGGGAGCTTTGAGCTGGGGAGATGTGACTGAGGAAGTTGAGGAGGTGAAGGCGACGTGGGAGTTGTAGGGCCCACGCAGTCACTGGGTGGTGTATATCATAGCTGAGTCCACCAGAAGGAGACGCGGGATACTCGGCTAGAAGTGGTCTGGATTGGATGGATCAATGTATTAAGATTCCAACGACAATGGACTTTGCTGCAGCTATCCACAACCGGGCAAATTGATATACGGAAGTCGCTTCGTTAGTATTAATGAACATTCCCGCGGCTGCCAGAGGTTTTGCCCAGAAGCCCTCGGAGACATAAGCCCGGCTCCCTTGATATATGTATCATTTTGATGGTCTCACAACATATCAAGTAATAACCGGTATTAAAGTACATAGAGGACAACTGATAGCCTCGACCAGATACCTCTCCGGAGGAAAGCAACCGAGGAATGTTGATTCCGGAGTAACAGTTCTGTGGCTGACTGCATCGACGAAGCGATCCCTAACCCATCCCTATTGCGACAGGAATCGTACAGTCATATATAGGTACTCTCAATGTGTATAGCTCCAAATCTGACCCTGATCTAATGTGACTGGGCGTATCTGTTGGAACATACACCCTTGCAGCTTCAGCCTCGCTTAGTCATTATATTATCATCTCATATAACTAGTTAACCAGGCATCAATCGCTGACACCTCGTCCGTCCATTTCATCCCATCTCACTCATTCCTTTGCTTTGCTGTCTATAATATGTCCTTAAAGATGTATCTAATCTTTCATCCAAAGGTTCTCATCCTGCTGCTCGCTGCGCTGGTCACCGTCGCATGCATCTCCATCAGACGTTTCCTCGCCCGGCGCCAGTTCGCACACACGCACGGTTGCAAACCAGTAGCAAGATCCTTCAGCAAAGATCCCTTTCTAGGCCTTGATACTATCCGAGAGACCATCCGCGCCCTAAGACAGCACAAAATCCTCGAAAGGAGCGTCGAGCTCTACCGCATCTACGGCAACACCTTTACCATAAAGGAGCTGCAAAAACGCGCCATCCTAACCATAGAGCCGGAGAACATCAAAACGATTCTGTCCCTGAACTTCAACGATTACGGCATCAGCCACCGGCTTCAACCTTTCAAACCACTCCTAGGAGAGGGCATCTTCGACACCGATGGTGCGCACTGGGCTTCGTCCCGCGCCCTCATTCGGCCCAGCTTTACCCGTGACCAAGTGGCTGATTTGACAACGTTGGAGGACTTGATGCAGGATCTCTTCGCGCTGCTACCAAGAGATGGGAAGACGGTCGTTGACCTGCAGGAGCTGTTTTTCCGGTACACTATCGACTCGGCGACTGAGTTCCTGTTCGGTCAGTCAGTCGGGACGTTGAAGAAGACTCAGTCCGAGCTTGGGTTCGCGCATGCCTTCCATTATGCCCAGAAGGCTATTATCACGCGAGGCACGCTAGGCCCGCTGGCCGTGTTCTACCGCGATCGAAAGGCAGATGAGTGTTATCGCGTCTGCAGGGAGTTTGTCCAGCGGTTCGTTGATGAGGCATTCCACGCAGTCGAGGGCAAAAGAGAACAGAAACAGGATGAGACGAAGCGCCCGAAGCGTATTTTCTCGCATGAATTGGCGGCGCGGACATCCGATAAGCGTCGCGTTCTGGATGAGCTGATGAATGTGTTGTTGGCTGGTCGTGACACGACTGCTAGTCTACTCGGTAATCTGTTCTTCATGCTGGCGAAGAAGCCAGAGATTTGGGATAAGTTGCGTGCAGAAGTAGCTTGTTTGCAGGGCCGGGCGCCAACGTATGAGGAGCTCCGCAACCTGAGATATGTCCACTGCTGTATAAACGAATGTAAGAGAGCTCTCTACAACCTTGTCCGCTGCTAATCTTTTCAGCACTACGTTTACACCCCGTTGTCCCGCGCAATCAACGCCAAGCGGTACGGGATACCGTCCTACCACTCGGAGGAGGTAGTGATGGTCTCTCACCCGTCTTCGTGACCAAAGGCACCATCGTATCCTATAACATCTACGCTATGCATCGGCGGCCAGACTTCTACGGTCCTGATGCAGAGAAATTCCGTCCCGAGCGCTGGGAGGACGGAAAGCTGCAGCCGCGCTGGGGTTATCTGCCGTTTAATGGCGGCCCGCGCATCTGCATCGGGCAGCGGTATGCGTTGACTGAGGTCAGCTACGTTCTTGTCCGTATGGTGCAGGAGTTTCGAGCCCTTGAGAGTCGGGATCCAGGACCGTGGGAGGAGTCGCTAGCTTTGACGCTGTGCTCGCGGAATGGAACGAAGGTGTGTCTTATTCCTGGTTGAGTTTAAGGACATGGATATCATACAGTACCATAGTCTATTCAAGAGTAGAGTTCATTATGTTCATGTATAGGAGTAGAGAAGTATAATGTACAATTTGCATCAACCCAAAGCCTTATCCAACGCCTGGCCCTTGCACATCTCATAATAGCTGCCTCGCTTCTCCAACAACTCGGCATGACTGCCCGCCTCCACAATTCTCCCAGCCCGAAACACAAAGATGCAGTCCGCGTCCTTGATCGTACTTAGCCGATGCGCAACCGCAATCGTGCTCCTCTTCCCGTCTTTGGCAGCCTCGCTCAGCGCAGCCTGCACAATCCTTTCGCTCTCCGTATCGAGCGCACTGGTCGCTTCATCCAGCAGCAGGATCTTTGGATCGCGGATCAGAGCCCGAGCAATAGCGACACGCTGGCGCTGCCCACCGGATAGCTTCGCGCCACGAGGGCCAACCTCGCTGTTTAAGCCTTCAGGTAACGAGAGGACGAAATCAAAGATGTTGGCGTCTTTGCAGGCTTGTTCGATTTGGGCTTCTGTCGCTTCCTTCGATTCAACCAGGCCCATAGCGACGTTCTCGCGGATGCTGCCTTGGTACAGGACTGGCTCTTGCTGGACTAGAGCTAAGCGGCGGCGGTGATCTTGCGGATTGATGTCGTGGATTGGCTGGTCGTTGACGGCGATGTATCCGGATGTTGGGTCGTAGAAGTGGGCGAGTAGATTGATCATTGTGGACTTGCCGCAGCCGGATGGACCGACAAAGGCGACGAATTTGCCCGGTGGGACGGTAACGTCGATGCCCGAAATGACGTTGGAGCGCGGGCGAGAAGGATAGGCGAAGTCGAGAGCATGGCAATCGACGGTAACGGGTCCTGGGTCTTGTGATCCGCCTGAGGGAGGCTCGTCGGAAAAGCTATTGTCGATAGCGGGGACTCGCTGGCGCAGCCAGAAGATGTAGTTCGTTGAGCCTGTCGCTTTTGTGATGCTGGTCGTGTACTGGAAGATAGCAGCTGCATTCTCGCCTCCGACCACGACCGCAGTGAAGACCACGAAGAACTGCTCGTTGGTGTACTCGCCCGTCGAAATGAGTTTCCCCCCGTACCAGAAGCCGAGAGCCATGGCTAAGAAGTTGATGGATTGTGTCAGGGCGTACCAGAACATCGTAAAAGTCAGCGCTTTCACGGATTGGTCTGCGACAATGGTCAGTCTTTCCCGGTAGATCTGAAGCATCTTGTTCTCGAGCGTAAGGGACGCCACCGTGCGGATGGCCGAGATTGCTTCTGACGCAATTGCAGCACTGCTGGCGAAGCGCGCCGAGGTGTCTTCTTCCAGCTTGTACTCCAGTCGGATGCGGAAGTAGCCACTAAGCAGCAAAGGAGGGAGAGCACCAAAGACACATACAAGGCCGAGTTTCCAGCCATACGCAATGCCCAGTACAGAGACGGAGACGACCGTGACGATGTTGATCAGAATTAAACCCGAGTTGATCCCCAGGAGCTCGTTCAGATTTGAAGCGTGGATCAACAGCCGAGAGGAAATCGCCCCAGTAGCGTTGTGTTCCAAGTCGAAGAATGCAATCTCTTGTTTCATGGTGTTCCTGAAGAGTTCGCGACGGTACCTCCGGCCGACTTTCTGTAGCATGATATGAGCAAGGTGAACGAACACGGAAAAGACCGGCAAGGGATAGGATACTCACCTGAATGATGACGTTGGCCATCCATCCCAGGACGAAGTAGATGAAGAGGTTGGCAAGGGCGACAACGAAGAACATGAGCGCCCAGAAATCTCCCCGACGAACAGCCTCACTGCCGCGTAGTTGAAAGACTTGGAATGTCCGCGCGAGTATGACGGCTTGAGCTGGGAATGTGCCACCTGCCATGGGTTAGAAAAGGTCTGGGAGAGCCATTGAGCACACTGACCTCCAAGAATACACGCAATTGCCACAAGCGCGTATAGTCCCCACAGCTGCCGCTGCTCTTTTATCAAAAGCCACAGACATCGGATGAGACTGTATCCCATAGTCTCCTTGGCTGCTGCTTTTGCCTTCTCGTCGGCAGAGAGAGACTCTACCCCTACACTCCTTGTATGATGCAGTGACAGCTTCGCGGCAGACTTCGCATCATCCTTCTCCGCAGTAGTTTCCTCGTCCGAGTCAGCATGCTCTTGAGCCTTGCCATCTGCCTTCTCCAGATCCTGCGCCCTGACAAGCCTCGCATAAGCGCCGTCTTTGGCAATGAGTTCCTGGTGCGTCCCCTGCTCGATGATTCTCCCAGCGGACATGACAGCGATGTTATCCGCCTTCTGCACCGTAGACAGCTTGTGCGCAATGGTGATGGTCGTCCGGCCGACAGAGATATTATCCAGCGCGCTCTGGACAATCTTCTCAGCCTTGGGATCTAGAGCAGACGTGGCTTCATCCAGCAGTAGAACCGACGGCCGAGAAATGATACTCCGTGCAATGGCAATCCGTTGCTTCTGCCCTCCTGACAGCATGCGCGCACGTTCTCCAATCTGAGTATCATACTGTCTAGGCAGGTTCTCAATGAACTCATGCGCGTAAGCATCCCGACAAGCTTCTTTCACAAGAGCAAGCTTCTGCTCGTACGGGGCTTCTGCGTACGGCGTCCCTTCCAAGCCGAAAGCGACGTTGTCGAAGATCGTCCCGCTAAAGAGAACCGGTTCCTGCTGCACGAGGCGAATCTGCGTGCGTAGCCAGGCAATGTTGAGTGTCTGGATGTCGATGCCGTCGAGTAGGATTGTACCTGCCGCTGGGTCGTACCAGCGCTCGAGAAGCCCGACGATGGTGCTCTTCCCCGAACCGCTGGCGCCGACTAGGGCGGTTGTCTTGCCGGCAGGAACGCTCAAGGTCAGGCCGTTGAGGACTTGCGTATCTGGGCGAGATGGGTAGGCGAACTCGAGAGCTTTTACCTCAATCTCACCAACGCATTTCTCAGGTGTCAATCCCGCGGTTGAGAGGGAGTCGATAGCAGACGTCTTGTCGATGACGCGGAAGAGCTCGTCCGCAGCAGCAGCCGCTTTGGTGATGGTGATGATTTGAGGCGCGACTTGAGTCAGAGCTGTGGCGGCAACGACTACAGCGAAGATGACACTGCCAAAGAATCAGTAAGGCCATCCATCCAGCCAGGCAGCAGACGCACGTTACGATATCCCCCGGCTCGTGGACCTCTCCACGAGCGTACATCCGGATGCCCTGCCAAAAGGCAAGACCGTATCCCGCATAGACGCAGAAGAACTCGGTCGAGAACAACACCCCATAATTCGGTGATTTCTTCATGCCGACGCGCTCCATTTCGGCCAGGTATTCCTCGTACCGCTTCGCCATTACCGGCTGCAGCCAGAAAGCATGAACCGTCGAGATACTCGAGAAGACCTCTTCCGCGACCAGGCTAGCGCGCGAATAGATCCCCATCAGCTTGTCCTCACTTTTCACCTCGATCCCCATGCAGACTCCGGTGACGATGACGATGGTCGGGACGACGCAGACGGTAATGAGCGTGAGCTTCCACTGCACCGCAAAGGCGACTACAAACGCCGCCACGAAAGTCGCGCAACTTTGCACAAAGACAGCCAGCTTCTCCGAAATGCCATTGGTGACCAGATTGCCGTTCGTAGTGACTTTGACCGACGGCGACCCGGCGTCTTTCGAATCAAAGTAACTCATGTCCTGGCGCAAGAGACTTTGCAGAAAGTCCAGTCGCAGTGCTTTTGTAGCTCGAATGGCCGCGATCGATGCGGTAACGGTCTGGATGTAGACGAGGGCGAATTTTGCAATAAACAGATATACCAAGTAGAGGCTGCTTATGTTAGCCAATGTCCATGCTTGGATGGGCAAATGACTGACGCATATTTCGACACCTCCCTCATATAATCGTCCGGACCAAGAGCGCCCAGGGCAAAGTTGTTAAACGTCGTCACAAACTTGCCAAAGATCAGATCCATCAATGGAAGGGCCGAACCAGCTGCGATGGCGGCGACGATGGCGACAGAGTACAGAATCCAGCTCGTTCTGTCGCCATAACTGAATATGCGCATGTAGCTCTTGAAGCCAGAGGGCTTTGGCGCGTCTTCGGCCCCATCTGCCTTCAGCTCTTGATTCTTCTCCATGTCCGACATGACGGGCACAAAAGATCCAAATGGAGTGGCTGGAGGAAATCGTGTTATTGATATCCTCCATTGACGTTGAGATCGGAGTCCGCGGGCCCCGAGTGACTGCTTACACGCCATAACATGCTGAGACATCTGCCTGTTGCTCTGATCGATCAACCAATAGAAATGCACAGCTTTCCGAGTCGTGACGACACTTAGATCGTATAGATCTGCCTAGTGCCATGGTCATTGGTCATTCGAGCGCCAAAGGGTTAGTTAGTTGGCGGTGATATTGTCAGCACTACTAAAACGTGGAGTCCTAGGGACCCGGTAGAGTTTTCCTGTACCAAGATTTTAAATGACCTATCATATATTAGTTTTTATCACTCACATATTGACGTGCAGATGCTAACTGACTTGACCGCGTACTGGTCCTATCTGATTAGAGCTCATGAAATCACAGCCGGAAAGCCTTCCAGAGTCCAGATTAGTCAGGCACCGTGCAGAAAGGCCATGCTGGTTTCAGTTATGATGGTATAGCGGTAGAAGGAGATCCCTAATATTCAAAGAGGTATATACTATGTATGTATAGACAATACCAAAGGGAAAACACACACACACAGTTGAGGAGTGTTAGACCCTAATCAATTCATCCAAACCAGGGACCCTCTTTCTTAATTCCCCAATAAGCTCACTCCAAACCAACTCCTTGACCTTCTTCGCAGTATCGCTCTGCATATTCGGGATCGCGAGCCTGTGGTACTCTTCATCCGTGAAAAGCGATTGCACGTATTTCCCCTTCATATCCCCAGTTCTCAGTTTGACGAACACCAGAAGATAAAGACAAGACTTACATGTTCCTCCTTTGGCGTCAGCGCAGCCATAACATAGGACCGTGCCTTATAATCCGCTGACTTCCCCAGGCCGCCTAGATACAAGGGAACCAGGAGCTGCATGAGCTTTGAATGCTCGACGATGGACCGGGCGATGCTGGTGTATACGAGACCAGGGCAGACGCTATTTACGACACCATCTACCCCGGTTAATCAGATAGCACAAACAGGGCAGCAGGGCAGCAGCCTAGCAAGATAGAAATAAAAGAGAGGTGATGTGCAGCTGTTACGTGCCTTAACCTTATCGCTGCCCGTGGACAGATTAGACATGAGGAACAAGTACATAAACTGTATAAATGTGCTAACCTGATCCCTTGGCTCAGACTATGATTTTACTCGGTTCACAGTAATACAAGATTAAAGCCTCATACCCCGCTTATGGCTCTGAGCTTAGATGTAACATAGAAAAGTACTAGCAGGGATTTTCTCAGCTTAGCCAAGGCTATCGCATGGTAGCATTCAAGGCTCTCACTTCTAAGTGCTGTATAGCCGTGGCAGAGCTCTAAGCTATTGCTCTGTATGTATGTATGGCACCATTTCATACTCATAACTTGTTACCACAGTCCTAATTGGCGCGCTACTCCGGGGGTTTTATTGGAAAAATGATTTTCAATTGACCCCTGCAAACTACTATGTACTTCAACCGTTGAGGCAATAAGTAACTTTTTTAGAGAGCTTGTAGAGTCTTCCCGTTCTGTCCGGCCTCAGCATGTCTCGTGTGAACCGTCGTAGTCTCGTCTATAAAAGTTGGTCCATAGCCCTGCCTTGAAGCATCAAGCGGTCTGGATAAGAAGAGTGGCAATGCTGTTGAAGTTAAATACGATGGGGTGAGTGCTAACTCCTGCTAAGTCTGATACCATACTGTATTTTCTAATTATACGCTCCTAAATGTACCAAAAGCACAAATCAATGCAAGTATACGGCACAAAATGGCAGAGATGCTTTGTGCAAGTGCCATTTCAAAAAGGTAACTTATCTCTGACCTAGATATAATAAACTCTGTCTGACGTCTCTAGTGCACCGATGACGACGCGGGTTGCTATTTTGACACCTATAAAAGAGAGTGCTACTGCAACTAGGGAGCTGTCCGATGACAATAGACTGCCTCTGGAGGAAATGAGCTGTTGTAGTCAATTATTATATTAAGAGCATGAGGAGAGTATTCAACATACCACTTATGATTGAGCTTATTATAACGCTACTGCCTTCCACTATTCCAAAAGTACAATATATTGCTCCGTAGTAGATAGCATTGTTCCGAGCAGGGGGTTGATGCCATAGTATTAGTAGGGAATATTGCCTATAGACTGTAATAGTCATGCATTAGATCCCCTACCCTAGTTAATGCTGCTGCCTAACACACCAGCTGAATGTGTCGACCAGAGACAAAGACAGATTGATCAAAACAGACCTATGCTATGCCTTGATGAGCAGTAGTGGGAGTCAATCGTTGTCTATATAAACCCACCCTCAACCCTCTACGTGGAACATATTCTACAATCTTTCAATCTGATTTACAGAAACAACCCTTCTAAAGATAACGGCCTCTCACTTCCACTTCTCTTTCAAAATGCAAGACTCAGGAGAGCTATACTCAAACAGACCGCCTAGCAGGGAGATGCATGCCTCAGTATTGGAATTCTCCCCAACATATCGAGAGTCAATACAGGAGGCAGTCCGTCAGGGTGACTTTGATCGTATCCGGGGAACAATGTACAACAAAGTGTGGTATCTAACTATGAGATACTGCGAACACGGTTATCCAATAGAGATACTTGAGACCACCTTACATGATTTCTGGTATGGCTGTTACCATGGCGGCAGGCATCTCTCCTACCAAAGTGCCGAGCACGATCGTTTGGTCCTCGACATCGTCCGTTTCCGCGCAAGAGGTGCTTTGAAGAGACCTAGAAAGCAGAACCACCAGGAAATTGAAATTGCCAAGACACCGGCCGGCATAGTCTGGGAAGATTTGCCTTTTCTTGTCTCAGACATGACGGACTACTGGCTTAATGACTGTGCAACAATGACTGCGAGCCAGCGCTGTAACTTTGCCCATTTTCTGGCCAAGCTTGCATCAGCAGGCCTATGCAATGACAGGCTTTTCCAGATCACTCTGCTAGTGTTCCGCGATGCCCTAGAGACTGTGCGGCCTCTTGGAAGCCTTAACAACCCTGGTGACGCCAATCTTGACCGCAGAATGCAAGACCTCACTGTTGCTGACTTGCTGCCGGCGGTGTACGCTTGGATACAAGAAGCACAGTATAAGATAATCTGCCTCTCAGATGAGTTGTGGAATGACTGCTCTGAAGATACTGGGCGAGGTGGTGCTACTTTTATTAAGTCAGAGCTAGGCAAGAAGTCGCCTTCAGGATTCAGTCACTGGAGATGGATGTTCTGGCTGAAGCGACTGGAAGATATCAATCAAGAAGCTAAGCAAGCTGGCGAGAAGCTCATGGCGCAGCAAATATCGTTGATGCTAAACAATATGACGAACGGACTTGAGCAAAGAGATCCTCTAACGTTTAAAAGGTTTGAGGCAGCAGAAGAATTGATTGCAGACAAGAAGGAGTTCAGCATCAAATACCTCATCGAGAGGTGGAACATCGAGTGGTGGCAAAACCAGGAAGAAGATGGCGAGGAGACTGAGGAGAATGCATAGCGGAGACGCGAACACCCAAAGCAGATGACAAAAGGATGGTATATTCGCAAGCTTGATATCTTACCTCTAAGCACAATAAATGCTGTACTGCGTCTTCTTTTCTCTCAATTGCTGCAATAGTTTCGATGGTCATATTTAGTCCGGGTGGGTGGGAATCCAGGAGTCATCCTGAACAAGATATAAAAATCCAGGGATGCTAATATAATTATTCAAAGCATTATTTCCCCTCTTCAGCGCGGTTTTAGCAGATGATCTTTTAATATAGCTGTTTCGCATGTGCGATGTATAAATCACTTAGAATAATCATTAAAATTGTCCAGAAAAAATATACAGACATTCTACACAGTGGACAATAATTAGGACCTAGGCATTAAAGATAAATGCATGTTTTGGTTGAGATAGTGAGGTTCCTGAAACGTACCATTTCAGGCCGCTGGCTTACAATGGCCACTCGCTTACCGATTACGTTCGTGACAGGTAACAAAGAGGCAGTGAGATCGTGAATGCAAAGACGGATCTACCGTAGATAATCCATAGATTAGCCCTGGGTGAGTTGATAATGATCAAGTGCGAATGTAGAATGTATTAAGTACACTTGAATGTATCTGCTTGTTACGCCTAACGAGTGATGACATACCTATCTGGCCTGACTTTCCTCCCCATGCACGTAAAATGACTATACAGATAGATAGAACAGTAACAGATTGCTCGACAACAGAAGCCTAAACCAATCTAACTCACCACCTAGCTAGGAGGAGCACCGCCAGGGCCACCAGAGCCGGAGCCACCGGGACCACCAGCGCCGCCACCAGAGCTCTCGTTCTCGACACCACCATCCTCAGTATAGTAAACGGCAGGGCTCACAGAGCTGCTCTCAGAGGAGTCCATGGCAAGGGAGATCCAGGCAAAGATACCGTCGGAGACAGAGTCACCCAGAAAAACGTATTCGACAAAGGGATCGATGGTGTCGGCCTCCTCGGCGAGGATGCTGTCCTCGTCATTAGTAGTGAGCTCCTGGGTGTTGGTAGAGTAAGGGGAGGTCTCTTCGACGGTGGATATGAGGTCCTGGTCGAAGAAGATCTGGCCAACATGAGCAGAGTGCGTGGTGTAGAGGGCTTCGAGGGTGTTGTTGGCGTTGACGGTGGTTTCGTTGAGAGAGTGGGTTAGGACTAGACATGAACAGTTAGCCTAGCATCATAATATCAGGAGATGAATGAGCATACCATGAATATGGGTGGCGCGTCCGGTGTAGTGGCCTGGAAAGATGGTATGGAACTGAGCAACACCGTCGTCATCAGTCTTCTGGAGACCACGGAGAAAGGTAGCGTCGAGGTTGCTGTCGTCGTTGGAGTTGCCGTTTCCACTGGCGACGACGCCGGAGTAGACACCCTAGTTTGTTAATTGTATTCATTTGAGCATATTTCAAGGGAGACTTACAGTAGCATTGCAGTGCCAGAAGTCCAGATAGACACCGGTGACAGGCTCACAGGTGGAGCTGTCGACCATCTGGACGTCCACGTAGAGAGGGACACCTGCCTGTTCCTCGGTGATATCGCTGCGGATCAATTCGCCGCTTACATCTGTAGGTCGTCAGTTGATAGCTAATGATCTATCATAGAATAATAACCATACAATAAGGTCCCTGAGTAACATCAGATGCCAGGACACAGGTTGCGTTGGAGGAGAACAGGACCGAGGGGTCCGTGGACAAGTCCACGTCCAAAGAGGATTCGTGGGAAGTGTTGAGAGCAGTAAGGTCGCGAGCCTTGAGGAAAGGAGCACCTAGGAAATACTGAGTCAATGCCGACTCCATGCAGAGTTAATAAGATTACATACGAGTCTCCAGGCCCTTGCTGCGGCGAAGCATCTCGACTGCATGCTGACGACGAGCAATGCTGCGACTTTCAAGGCCGCGGGCCTTGAGCTTCGCAGCGCATCCTCCCCAACCGCGAGCGATATTGGAACGCTTCAGGAAAGCTGCACGCTCCGCAGCCTCGGCTTTGACATTGTGACCAGGATGCGCCAAGGAAACGCTGGCGAGGCCGGCCACGGCAGCGACAAGGGTAGAAGCGAGTTGGACCATGGTAGAAGCAGTGAAGCGATGCAGAGAGAAGCAGAGCGATGGTGATGATAAAAGCGCATCGTCAACCGGCGCAGGTGCCAGCTTTATACCTTTCCATTCTTGAAGATTGTAGGCACATCTCGACGTTGACAATATTTGTGACTGTCAACATGAGGAGTTCACCACCCTGTATGCAAGTCGAGTTGCATTGATATTGATGCTGACGCAACCCCTTGTAACGGAGTTGATCAACTCCGTCGAATCAGATAAGGCACATTGATCAGCGACAGGGCGGAGGGACTATGGACCCTCTACGGGGGTGGCTTCCCCCACCATTCCCAATTATTCATACTGCCTCTTGCAGACTCCCTGGGCATCACAAAGTTCCTTACCCTATCGGGAGCGGACGATCCGAAATCCAGGGCCAGAACCAGAGATCATCGCTGGCTGACGACGTTGCCCCGCTTCCGCAGGTCCAAGACTTCAGAAGTACGGAGACGCAAGTCAATCTAACATCTGCACGCTGAAGCACATAGAAGTCTTGGCCAGCAAGCCAAGCGTGGTGCGAGTTGCACAAGCCGGAAATTTCAGACACTCAGCTTCATTGGCGCGTCCCCAGACTTGACTGTATTCAGGCTTGGAGATGTCTGAGGATCGAAACACACTAATCTCGACATCAAGAGGCGGTTTATTCGTGAATCTTCCATCTCGGCAACGTTGTTTCGAGCAATCAGGCATCTCCCATTTGATTCACGGAACTCCGTGGCTTGGCTTCCTGGGTGATTATGCCACTGTTGCAGATCATTACTGTATTCTCCACCAAAGCACAAGCTTGTTGGAGATAGACACGCATCCTTTTCTTGGCAAGTGCAGGCGGATCACACATCCGAGGTCTGAAGTCTGAAGTTTCTGAGGGACGCGACATCACAGCTGTTGATATGACTGAAATGATGGTTCAGTGGGATGATGAGTCAATCGAGACTTGGCCATAGGACCAAGGCACGTGTTGCCAATCGCTGAAACGCCAAGATGATGATTACCATCAATAACTCTCCTTCCAGCAATCAGCATTTCATACTTTGTATTCCAATATGGTTTCAGATCCTTGGTGATGGCCTGACTGATGAAAAGGCTATAATTGATTCTAGACGGGAAACGATGGAAGCAGAAGGTCATGGGGTGTTTCGCTTGCTGCCCGATTGAGCATAGCCTCATTATATATAGATAGCTTCACCATCTTACACCCTTCGCTCCCACGAATTTCGTTAATGCCTTTCTGTCTGCGGTGTTTTCTACTTGCAAAGTTCTGTCGATATTCCTTGGCGCCGTTGAGAAGTTATAGGCTTCAATATGGCTCACTGACTAGCATTTGTCAGGCAAACCCACAAGTGCATGGATTACAGGATCCCATCTTATCGCACTATCGTCGTCATTCCAGTGGTATATTTTTCCAATTCCCCGGTGAGTTGCACAGAAGTCCCCACGGTAGAGAGGCCTTCACATGTACACACAGAAGTTTCTGAGTCGCACTCGAGAGATGTCCGACGGGCAGTTACAGTAGCGCGAGCTAGGTAGTTGGAGTACGCATCTTGCAGAAGCATATACCCTACTGATTACAATAGCAAATGGAAAAGACTATTTGGACGTCATTACGGGCTTCTGACGATCTCTTCCATGAAAATAGAAGCAAAAAGATATGACTGTAGAAGTCGAACTCGATTCAATGGTTTCCCATTTCTTTTTCTTTTCTTTTTTTAGTATTGGCTAAGACACCACCATTAAAACAGATATTAGAGTCTCATTCCTCTGTAGACATTGAGCATTATTGTAACATGAAGCGTAACCATGGGTATACGTGACGTTGGTAAGTAAGAAGAAAATCACAAGAAAGTCTCAGAAGCCCTCAGAGACGGAGTGTTGGCACCGCCAAGATCGTTTAAACCTCCTGGTGGACAACCTCGCCGCCAGTCTTCTCAGCCATATCCTTCTCAGTGAGACCCATCTCAGCGGCGAAGGTGCCGTGGGGCTTCCACTTGGCAGAGGTACGGGGAGTGGTCTCCTCCATCATCTTGTCGACCTGCTCGAGGGTGAGACCCTTGGTCTCGGGGACGAGGAAGTAGGTGTAGACAAAGGCACAGGCGCAGAGAGATCCCCAGATGAAGAAGACCTTGGCCTTGAGGTTACCCTTGTCGGTGTCGACCATGTAGGGGGTGATGACAGCGATGATCTATACGAAGAGAGTCAGCACGTATTCTTTGCATACGGATCACGCAGGAAACTTACGCAGTTCCAGAGCCAGTTGGAGGCGGTGGACAGAGCAACACCACGGGAACGGATGGGCAGAGGGAAGATCTCGCCGATGACGACCCAGGCACCAGGACCCCAGGTGCTGGCGAAGAAGAAGATGTAAATGCAGATGAAGGAGATTTCCGCGCTGACGGCACTCTTGTTGCCTTCGTCAGCAGTTCCGACAATGGCGACGATGAACTGGCAGATAACCATGCCCAGAGCACCCCAGAGGAGCAGAGTACGACGACCGAGCTTTTCCATGGTGTAGAAGGAGATGGGAGTGGAGCAGACATTGACGATGGTGGTGATCATGCTGATCAGGAAAGGGTCGCTGATGGTTCCCAAGCTCTTGAAGAAGGTGGTACCGAAGTAGAAGACGAAGTTGACACCAGTCCACCTGTCGCGGTCGTTAGCATCGCAAGTCAGTCAGCAACCAAAGCAAGAAGGGAAACGTACTGTTGCATCATCTGCAGAGAAGTACCCAGGATGGTACGACGGAGGTTGCTGTTGGGGTTCCAGAGACTTCCACGGAAGCAGTTGAACCAGCTGCCAAAGTAGCCGCTCTGGGGAATGGCCTGCATCTCGTACTCGTGGTTGGCGACAATCTCAGCCAATTCGGAGCGGATGAGCTCAGAATCGTGGGCCTGGCCACGGACACGGCCGAGAGCCTCGGCGGCCTTGGTCAGATCGCCCTTCTTGACGAAGTAACGAGGAGACTCGGGCAGCAGAAGGAGACCGGTACCAAGAATGAGAGCCCAGGCGATCTGGATACCGATGGGGATACGGTAGGAGCCAGAGTCGGGGCGGTTCTGGGTGGCATAGTCGACGCAGGAAGCCAGCATCAGACCAATGGTGATGCAGAACTGGTAACCAGAGACGATGGCACCGCGGACCTTGCGGGGCGCAATCTCGGACATGTACAGGATAATGATGGCGGAAACGAAACCGACACCAAAACCGGCAATAAGACGACCGACCACAAGCAGAGCAGTGCTGGCGGAAGCAGTCTGAAGGACAACACCGACAATGAAGATACCGCAACCACTGACAATGGTAGTCCGACGACCAAACCAATCGGACAAGTCACCAGCGATCAGAGCACCGAAGAAAGTACCAGCAGACAGAATGGAAGTGATCAGAGACTTCTTCCAGGAAGGAATGACGAAAAGATCGGACGGAGTGGTGGCCTTGTCCTGTGGAGTAGGAGGTTCAACTGTTAGTAACGAAGTCCTTTGCTATAACTTTGCGGAGCGGGGGTTACTAACGAGACCCTCAAACTCAGTGATGAAGAAATCCATGGCCATAACACCGGAAATGTAACCAGAGTCATAACCGAAGAAGATACCACCGAAGGCCGCGAAGGCACACATCATGTAGGTCTTCCATGTCACAGGCGCCTCGACGCGCGAGGTATCGACGACAACGTCCGCCATGGCGATCGATGGCAGTGATCAACCCCGAGAGTACAGAAGTGGAAGGTTAGATAGGGGATTGGATAGGGATATTGATCACCACGAGGCTCAAAAGGAGAAGGATGAAGGGAAGAAGAGAAAAGGGAGAAGATCTACGTGACAAGAAGGTCGGACAACCTGGGGGGGAGGAACGGCAGATTTTATAGACCTGAACCTGGAAGAGGAGAAACCTGGAGATGCCGCACTCGCTCTTTCTCTCACTTTTCTCTTTCCCTCAATCAGTCGGCCCCATGCCGGTCCGGGGAATTGACCACGGGGGATGCAGGTCGCCATCGGCTCTAGCGCGGTTTTTTTTTTCTTTCGCGCCTTTTTTTTTGTCATGCGGTTCTAGTTGCCATCGCACTCTGGATCGCTTAGTCTTGTCTCATCTGGGGAATTGGGGACAAAGCTGGAGACATGGAGAAAACAAAAAAGACCGCCATACTGGATTTGGATGCACTAAAAGTCAGCGAAACGTGAGTCAGAAAAGATGATGGACCAATCATTGCAGCTGCTAGTCTGGCTGAGATCGCACGATCTGGTAACGTGAGTGAAATGAGGGACCTCGGACTGCGACGCTGTACAACTCTGGAATTGGAAACCACAGAGTGGTAGAGTGGCGCATGGACATGGTACCGTACAGACATTCACAGGCACAACCCCGGATCGAATGCTCGAGCTGACCACCAAAATCCGGCCTGTGCTCGCAGAAACTAAACCATCCTGGGCCAAGTGTCTTGCTTAGACCTCTATCCTGGGATTTCTCATTGGTAATGAGTTTGTGGCGTGGCCAACCCCGGACGTTCTGGCCAAACAGATGCTCGGGTCTCGGCCGGCCGTGTTGTCGGGCTGACTAGTTCTGGCACAGTCTCGAAGATGTAGCCAGTAAGGGAACTAGCTACGCGCTTCCAGAGACACTAACCCCGGCGACGGTTCCTTCTCAGGCCTAATTTCCGTGTCATACACTCTTATTGGCTGTTCTGGCAGGGGCCGGAAAAACCAGCCTACCACGTGCAGGAAAGTGGAGTGGCAGCTCCACATGGTCCGAGGGAACCAGAGTCTGTCAAAGTTTGCTAGTCAATACCATACAGTATCATACCTTACCAATTCTGCTTCTAACTCCGTACTCCCGGGGTTACTCTGTACGAAGCATTCCATCAATGTTCGCGACGGCTTCGATGGATGTATAAGGAGTAGGAATGTTGGATAGTGTTGCAACCGGTCAATTTATATCAAGTTCGAACTAAAGTCTAGAAAGGTAGTTTGATTGAAAGACAGACGACCATGTCATCCGCCAATTGTCGAGGTCATTCCTGGGTCGGTAAAGCCTAACTCCTCACAATGTAACCCTGGAAGCCGGCTCTCCTTAATCTTATTAGCCACGATAGATTGCTTGACAAGTTCCAACACGCAGGACACGGACATGTCGAGCGCCACCTCAACTGTAAATTACAGTTGCACGCGGACATATGGTCGGACATCAATACGTGAATGGAAGAGCGGGCCGCGCTGAAATTGGCTCTGTGTTTTCCTCTCTGATGATTATGATTTTTATTATGCAAGTGTCTCACTGGATGGAGCGAGCCGAGGATGAATTATCTTTCGGATCTGGCCGAGTCTGCGAGTCTATGATCATTTGATGCCGACCCGTGATTTGCGGCCGAGAACCAATCTCGCTAGATTTATTTTTGATTCAGAGCATTGCCACTGACCACGGGCTTGACAGTCGATGCGAGGAAGCTGACTGTAAGCGGAGAGTGAGCAACAAGAATGAGAGTGGCTGCTGATTGCTGTGGTGCAGGTTGACAGGCTGGCATGCCAAGACTGTTGGTGGGCCATGGGCCTGTAACGTTGTAACAATGTTTCATCGTCTGAAACCTAATAAACAACCAGTTACCTAGGTAGGAAAATACTTGACTTACACTTAAGTCAGAGTTCGAGTCAGCAATCAACAGCAGATGAGGGGGATCCAAAGCATATATTAGGCAATAAGCCGGATAATAGAGCAAATGAGGGACACCTCCTCAGAAGGAAACTTTCAAGTGACAGGAGGTAAGGTTGAATGGTTTGATAATGACAGTGGTAAGGAAACAGAGTTTGTTACCACGTGCAAACCACGGTATGACCGACAGGAACAAACGAAGCTTTTCCACTCGTCTGTCGCTGTCTCAACCAATGCGCCAATTTCCTCTGTCCAAGGAAGCTTGGTTACGTCTCTTGGTCTTCGGTTCTCGCTTCGAGTCGATTCATCATCATTTTCTGTCAAGTTCCACTTCCCACTTTTTCTCGCGTCCGAGTCCAAGTGCATGACTCCATAGATAGTAGTCCACTGTTCATGGTCTCTCCATGCGGGGATCCCCAGACACCCTCCCCAGGTTCACCTGCTCCCGGTGAGAATTTCGAGTTAGCAACTGCATACATCCCGGCACTCGGGTTTTGCATCGGACGAGTTCGCTAACGATTCATGTACGGGGAATAATAAAGTGGAACTCCCACAAATGTACGTGGGGAAGGGAACTATGGACGCAGGTTTGCAACGACCTTGCCGAAGATTAAGCGAAGCGACCTCTCTTAGGCTACGGTTCTAGATGCCTTTTTGTCACTAGAGTTGGACATATTTTATTACGAAAGCATTACCAACAAAAAGGCCAAGGGAATTGCGTCGGCATTCCAACTGTTCTCCAATCTTCCAATCATACGACCAAGGCCCTAGCTGCTTGGCTAATAATCAATGGTTAAACTCTGCCTGTTGACTTGTCCCCGCCATCTCCGCTATCCGCATAATCCTTCGCCCGCTCCAAGCCTGCAGGTGAAAATTCCAATGTCTCGGATCGGCCTGTTTGCGGTCGACTCGCCCGTTAAATCACCGTTAGCTTGCCGACCCTGGCTTGTCATCAATAGTGAGAAAGAACGACCCCGATAAGTGCCAATGGCCTGTCCTCTGATAGATAGATGTTGGTGAGCCCAAGCGAGGGATTTATTATAGCTCCAAACACCCCTGCTGTAATGACTCCAGTCCACAAAGTCAATTGTCCGTCAAGTTCGAGACGGACAAGACGAGTATGACGCCTGCCATCGGCTTCCCTGTGGGCTTAGGTTTCGAATTTGACCCCTGTGTGCCGAGCACGGCAGCTTTCACAGCCGATACCAAGAAGCCAAGCAGGTTCCTGATCCGGTTCGTAACGCCCACGGAGAGGATGATTGGCCAGACAGATTTCCTTTGGACGCCATGTCCCACATATTCGAATGCTCGAATCAGTCAAGGTTTTCAGGAGTTCAGGACTGCGTTGTTTGGCATCGAGGCACGTGATTCTGTCATGATGCTGGGTTGAAGAGCGAGATCATCAAACCTCGCGGAATATCATTGATGAGGGGCCGAAGCAGCTCGAAGCCTCTGGTTGCACAGCAGGTGATGGGCCAATGCCGGCTGGACAAGCCAAGCTGCGGACTCGTGCTGCTACATCATCCGATCTGACAGATCAGATTGACGCTTGCCTCTCAGTGGCCAGATATTTCAGGTATCTATCAGCATTCAAGCTACTGGTCCTCAACATAACAGTCTCTGATTCATGGTGTCATCCATCCCATTACATACTATGTCCATTCGCATTCACAATGTCCAATCCATTCTTCAAGGATGCTATCTCCGACATAGTATCGACTTGATCCAACCGCCGTCAATGCAAGGAACTCAGACAACCCTCAGTTGCCCATCAAAGTTGACAACCTTTTCCGAAAGATTCAGCTCCTGACGATTGCTTGACCCACCGTCTTTATTCATCTCGGCACACATGATGGCCCCATGCTCAGTCTCTTCTAGGGAGACCTGTCCCGCAGAGTGTGTGAAGTTCTGTCCTCCCCACACGAGCCGTCCTGACGCAGTTAGAACCTAAGTCTTCGCGTTGAACAGGGACACGGGGGAAGAGGGAATACCATCTTTTTCACCAATATGGTCATCAAGTCGGATCTTGTTGGGAATCCGGCGTCCGGAGCTATTACACGCGTCAGCCACGAGATCAGTGGCGCCAATCCTCCGGATGATTTGAAGGTGTTCGCAGGTTTTGTGGAGTGACATTTCGCCTGTTGTGACTGAGGTGTCCTAAATCTGTTGACAAGCGGAGCTCAAGTTATATACCGCCCAGCTGTCCTGAGGCGTTGCTGTCTCTATTCATTGCAAGATGACATCGTGTTGAACACATTGTTACGCAACTTTTCTACTACCCTGGAATGGTCGTCCGGACTCTGGACAGGGCTCCGGACACGTTTTCGTCAGGGTCCCATGGTTGACACCGCAAATAGACGTGGCAGGCTCTAGCCTGGCTGCAGTCATTGGCGCCTGGTTCAGGATCTGTCACTACTCGTCAATCACTCTACAGGTTGATACATACTCATACTGTCGCTGTGGAATGTAACTGGACGTGTTCTCGGGACTGCAGTACCACTACATGAGATCTCATGATCTCTGGAAGAGGGCTGTTCGTTCATATACGCAAACGCTAACTGCGAATGATTCTTTTGTGGATGATCTCATTTCATTAACACTATGTCCACTGCATTCCCTGCCAATCAATCAAGGACCCTATCTCGACATGAGTATCAGCCTATCCCAACCGCCATCAACAAGACGAACAAACTCACCAAAAACTTCAAGTGCCCATCATTATTAGCAATCTTCTCCGAAAGCATAATCCCCTGCAGCCCCCTCGACCACCCACCATCCCTCATCTGAAGCTCAGCACACAGTTTCGGTCCATTCGCGGTATGTTCAAGCGAGATATTCCTCGCCGTGCGGGTGAAGTTGGTGCCGCCCCAGATGAACCATCCTATACTATTAGCAGCTGCAGATAAACACAATCACAACTATGGACAAGGGGAATATTTACCATCAGTATTGCCAATATGATCATCAAGTCGGATCTTGCGCTGGATCAGCTGGCCATGGCTATCGCGGACATTGGCCAGGAGGAGGGTGTAGCCGTCCTCCTGGCGGATGTGGATATCTTGGCAGGATTGGTGGAAGGACATTTTTGCTAACAATCTTTGAAACAGAAAGTTGTTGACTCGAGTTGAGAATGGGAACCAGCGGAGCTCAAGGCTATATATACACGCGCAGCTCTGGCTGTCGGTGAGGCATTGCTGCCCTACAGTGTCTAGTCTACGGTCCACATTCTAGCTTGAAGTCGACTAGCATGCAAGATGACATAAAGGTGGATCGTGGCCGCAGTAATTGGGAGGTGAGTGTGTACACGGTGGGGCGCAGAGCTAGCGGTGAGGGTTTATTTATCCTGCACGCTGCAGGCTGCAGTTATTGGCTGCTATACTGTGTTCGACATATGCTGCGGGGCTGGATGAATTCGTTCATCAGTCAGCCATTACGGTGAGTACATATTCGTACTGTGGACTGAATGTAGACTGTAGGCTGGCGTTGCACAGGTCTGTAATACCACTAGTGTGGCGGTGCTGAAGACCCGTGTTCAACGGATGTCGAGATCAGTGGGTCTGTAGCTATTCCTGGAAGTATGTTTGAGGCTTTGCAGTATCACCGCCACTTCTAACTCTCAGACCGATCGCTTCAAGGAGAGACAGAGTCCCAGGTAGGAGCTGCAGGTGCCATCGCGGCTATTTCTTCGTTACACTGCTGGCTCATGCTCATTGACTATGGTCTTAATGATACCTGAATAACAGCTTAGTCAAGCTCCTCACGACTCGACTCGAAGATTTTCTGAGTTAATGTATGTGTTGTCTAGTATATCTTCGTCTTGGTCGTCTTCCTGTCGGTATACACGCGGAGAAAGTGAGCTAGGTACCGAATCTGGATTTGCACCATGAGTTTCACGAAACGATTAGTAGAATCGGCACTCTTCAGCTCTAGTTCTAATACATCTAAGGTTTTGTCTATATACACAACGACCATCCAACAAAAAACTAGGGTATGTCTATGATACTTAGTCTATCATCTTCACTCAAAGTCTATGTCTATCCAATCCACCACACATCACCATTAATTCCCCTCATCAGCCTTGGCAAAGTGCAGCACACCCGGCTGCGACGCATGTCCCTTGGCCGAAACATAAATGCACTTCCGGAACGTCGTAACCAACGAACCAAGGAAACTTTGTCCCTTCTCCTCGTGGTACTGCGCTCCAAGCAGGGGCTGGATGGCCCAGGTGGCCTGCTCGGCCTTGTAGAAGGGGATGCGGCTGAAGAGGTGGTGGACGACGTGGTAGTCGATGATCTCGTGGAAGAAATGGCGGCCGATGAAGCCCATCGTGCGGTCGACGGTGGCGAGGGCGCCCTTGGTGTAGGTCCACGCTTCAGGGGTGTAGTGCGGGACGGAGGGGTGGGTGTGCTGGAGGTATGTGATGGCGACTGTTTACGTTAGAAGATACTCAAGTCACATTGGAAAGGGAACATACTCAGCCAGTGGTGAACCCAGAGGTACGGAACAAAGTAGAGCAGGACGACATTCCACGCCCCGATCTGGGTACTGGCGTAGTACAGCACCGAGGCCATGATCAGCAGACCCAGATCGGAGATGGCGATGGAGAGACGCTGCGAGGGACTCCACAGCGCGCCAACGGGGTTGAAGTGGCTCGCCGGCCCGGTCTTGGGCTTTCCCTCTGGCCAGCTCTGCGCACCGGCTGTGGCGTTGGTCAACAGGTACAGCTGCCACCCGCCGAGCTGGTGGCCGATGAGCTTCAGGAATGAGACAATGGGGGTCTCCTCGGCGAGGTGCTTGAGCTGCTCAATGCGCACATTCTTCTTCTGCGCGAGCTTCTCGTCCGTCCACGGCACGAAGACGGTGTCCTTCTCCATGTTGCCGGTGTACCGGTGGTGACGGGCATGGGTGATCTTCCAGGAGAAGTACGGGACAAGCAGGAAGGAGTGAGTGGCCCAGCCGATGAAGTCGTTGATGCCCTGGTAGGGAGAGAACGCTCCGTGGCCGCATTCGTGGGCCAGAATCCACATCCCTGTTCCGACGCAGCCCTGGAAGAAGCCGTATGTGGCCCAGGCGAGGGCGCGGAGCGGTAACGAGGGGAGGAGATGGATATGGAAGGCGCCATAGGTCAGGACGGCGCAGTAAAGGATATCACGGGCGAGGTAGAGGAGGGAGGTGACGAGTGACGACTCGAAGCATTCTTTGGGAATGGCATCTTTGAGCGATTTCAGACTCGGAGTATTGTCTTGGACAACCTAGGGGTATGTGAGCATGCTTTTCTGATCCATATTGCACAGAAACATACCTCTGTCTCAGTCTGTACAGCTCTTTTGCGAACCTCCGCCATTTTCCCAGCTGTCCTTAATCGAAACCGAGCAATTGACAAAAATGAAGGTGGAAAAAAGGAGGGAGAAAAAAAAAATATCACCCCAGAAAAGGCCAGCAAGCCATTCGCTATCGTACCATAGCTAAGCAGCTCCCACCCGACATCGCAGGCAGATCTATTGGCCAATCTCCTTTCCACCAAATGTTTCCAGAAAAGCGGTTCCAGAATCTGTCAGACGGGCTCAAGTGGATCATTTTGACGCCTCTGGCCAGTCGGACAGCAGCATTGTCCATGTGCCTGAGGTCCGTTTTTTAGCGGAGTGTTAGATTTTGATCCATTGATGCCCAGCCGTTGAGAAACTCAACATAAGGAGACGGCTATGCTCTGTTAGGAAATGGGGGCTAAGGGTTGAGATAGGAGTAAACACCTGTCGCACTTTGGGAGAGCTCGATGATACAGAGTACACGGAGCAGTCAGTATGGAATTGCGATCTGACTACATGATCGCATTCAATTCTGTTATATTACACTACAAATTGATATACTGCACAGCATGGAAATTGTGCCCTTCTACAATGCATGGCTGGACGCGCCTTTGACTGTTGATTTTCACATGGAAAAATTCGAAATTTTATTACTGGATCGGGGCTAGTGGATATGCGTTCTGCACGCTAAATTTAACCACAAACTCAATTGCCTCGGATTTTGAATTATTCCGTGACATGTGATCTGTACTCCGTACCTCAGCCCCTTTTCAAACGTCCAATCAAATATCAAATTGGAAGGGTACTTTATTCTTGGCTCAGGAGGCTGATCCCATGTCGTGCCGTAAAGCCACGTTGACTTCAGTATCCATGATCTGCGAAGTACCGAGATCGGGTAGAGGCCAATCCGAACCAAAACCCAGGGTTGAAGTATCTCTCATAGCCAGTAGTGATTGAATGCGATTGATTCTGTTTGTTCACCAAGATACTAAAGCCTGACTACGGAGCATTCTGAAGTAGGTAAGTGTGTTTGACACCATTCCAGGAGGGCGTCTGAGTGACAGTAAAGGTCGAAACTCTGGGATACGATGTCCTGAGATACTGGCAGAACGAGCCTTCGAAGGTTTAAGATGAATCATCATCACGTGCAGTTTGGCGTTGGGCTAGGGTATTTACAAACATGCTATGTACTTTCCAGCCTGTGCACATATCTAACCGGCCGCGTATGGACTGCGCTTGCGCAGAATCTCTCCATACTTCCAGAGGAATATAGGCGCCGGTACCCCCAGACCAATAGACACAAAGGCCAATAAACTGTTGCCCCATCCGTAGTGCAACGCGGTGTACATGTATGGTGCAAATAGCGGAAAAGCGAATCCACATATGCAACGTAAGAAAGCCACGGCGGCTAGGGCGCTGGCAGCAAATCTCGTGTATGTATCCACCATGTAGGTCTGGATGCACTGAAAGGCGATAATGTTCCCGGCACCGAACAGACAGGCACCAATGTTGGGAGCGATCCAGTGGCAGCGAAACTGAGCGGTCCAGCCATAGATAAATAGACCCACCGGGGTGAGGAAAGCGCCCACAACCAGGAGAGGTACTCGAAATTCGGGCCTGCCGATATTGTTGTTACGGGCTTTGAGCCGGCGATAAATGCGGTCATTCAATGGAGCGCATATCTGAGAGCCCAACCAAAATCCCAAGCCAAGGGAGATGTAGTTCAGACCACCAATGCCGGTAGACTCATTGTAAACACCAGTCCACAGAGAGCTGAACGTCGAAAGGACGAGGTACATCGTGCCGTAAATGAAGGCCATGTACAGGGCCAGAACTTGAACGATGGGTTGCGTGGACAAGAGGCGGAATGGCCGCACGAGCGCAGTCCGCATCGTTTGAGAAAGGGTTTTGTTCTGTCGCTCGGTTTCAGTCTGGTACGCCGAATCACCCGTCTCCTTTCGGATCCGCTCTGCTCTCCATTTCAGAATCTTGGGCGCGTATGTTTCACGGAGGAAGAATAGCCCCCCGAATTGGATGACTCCGTCGGCAATGGAGGTGGCATAAAAGACCCATCGCCAGGTGGTGTCCTGAGAAATGAAGCCACCGACTATAGGACCGACAGCTGGACCAAGAAGCGGAGCAAGACTGTAGATTGCAACACTTTTTCCGCGCTCTTCTGGTTTAAAACAGTCCGAAAGCACACCTCCACCAACCTAAAGGTCGTTAGTTATTTGGTGGAAGACTATTTTTGGGAAATAGACTCACAGCTAACGGAGCACTGCCTCCAAGGCCAGACAGAAATCGGAAAGCGATCATCTGGCCCTTAGTTCGCGAGACACCGCATGCGATGTTGAACACGAGATAGAACAAGTTGGACAATTGCAGAACGATAACTCTTCCGTAGATCTCAGAAAGTGGCCCCAGAAACAGAGGTCCGACGGCATAGGCCAACACGAAAATGGACAGAGTAAGCTGGGAAGAGACCTGGTCCTCGATATGAAAATCGCTTGCAATCGACGGCAACGCAGGGGCAACCATGGACGAAGATACCGGGGAGATAAAAGTGAAAAGGGAGACCGTGATAGTAGCAGCCCATTTTTTCTTGTTTGTCCAATTCTTAGGGTTGTCAGGGTCGTCGGGACCATCCCATGTTACCTGTCACCGCGTTATTATTGCCCTTCGACAGAATATCCCTCGAGATGACGACTTGAGCTTACCAGTTTTGGATCCCGTGGTCTATCAGACTTGGCCGTTCGTGACTTTTCCAGCGCACTCTGATCGCCAGCAGCGCCTTCCAAATCAGTGTCGTGTTCATTCAAGATTCCTCCTCTAACTTCAAGCTCGGGGGTTCCCTGCTTCTCATCATCATCCTTTGCAGATGAGTCTACTGCATTGGCTTCAGCAGCGTCGTCGTCGCTATGGTAGACTGACTGATCATCCAGGTGTCTGCCAGAGTACACTCTGTCGAGATTCGCTCGCCTGGGTCTAGATTCCGATCTTGTCCTCGTTATAGATAGGAGTCTCAAACTCCGCGAACGTTCTGATTCCGTTGAATTTGTGGGCGACAGGTGTGGACTGTCACTTGTCCTATTTACCGACGTTGATCGCGATCTAGTATTTCCAGTCTCCTTTCCTCCATCTTGAGTCATGGCCAATCAGTTCGTAAAAGATCACGCGACACTTATAAATAGAGAGTACTTCTGTGACACCAAAGTTCCGGTAAAAGTAGACAAGAACAACGATAAACCAGGCACGATTGTATCAACATGGCCACCACAAAAGCCCCCAGAGGACCGCAAGCAGGGCCAGAGCAGGTTTTGTATGGCGATCCCACCTGCAAGAACACGACTGCGGCGATAAAAGCTGCTTAATGCCGACAAGTGGAGAGAGGCCATGGCGGGTTTTCACCAGATAGCCCATCATCATTGGAGAAGAAAAGCTTGACACACACGGTGTCGGGTTTTGGCTCTCCACCGTCGACGGAGAGCCAACGGACGCTTTCCTTGAGCGGCCTGAGCCGTCATCGCCTCCATTGTGGCCAGTCAAGTGTCGTTGACCATGACGAAAACGTGAGGAAAAGAGGAGTAATCGGCTTTTCGGCACCTTAGCCACGTGCTGGTGACTAATCTTCCGCCTGGGCCGGTCACGTGTTGTTGTCTTTCTAAGAATATCTCAGGGACATTCTTCTGGTCTGCAATCACGAAATCAATTGCATTGGAGAAATGAATCGTAACTCGGTATATATGCGACGCTATCATACATGACTTAGCTTTAGACAGCCCTCACGCACCTCTCTAAGTACTCCTCTACACGCTTCACATCCTCCAACGCCGCAACCATGCCAACATATCCATCAGGTCGAACGACAGCCAAAGCACCCCTCGTCTCTTCTACGCCGTAGATCTTGTACACATCATCTAACTCGTAACCGCTGTAGAACCGCATCTCCGAGTGTTTCTTGAGCTCACTCGGCACATCCTGCCACATGAACGTCTTACCCAAGCGAGGATGGATAACCACTTGCTCAATAATGTTGGGCGGAAAGCGTGGAAGGACAGACGATCCAAGAGAGGTCAATGCCTGTGCGGAGACGCCCTTGGGGTCCAGGAGGTCGGAAGACGTGAGACACAGAATGCGGAAGCGACCTGTCGACAGAAAGTCTGGGCATTGTCAGTGTTGGGCTCAGAGGAACTGTGTGATGAATAACGTACCATCATGCAAGTGCCGTCTGTTCCCATCTGCATGGCGCTTGCATCGAACGTCAAGTAATCTTCTACCTGGACGAAGCACGCCGGACAGGTAATCTGTCCCGGTAATTGGGTTTACTGCACCGTCATCCGAAGCCTTGTCCACCATTGGGCTACTAGGATACTCAATACCACAACCACTGGTGAATCCATTGCCTGTGCTAAAGACTTCAAGGAACTGTTCGTGCGTGAGTCCCTCGACTCCATCCTCTGACACCCCAATTTTGCCAGAGAACATGGATGAGAAGGCGCGATCGAACTCGATGAGTTCCTGGGCGATTGTATGGCGCTCAGAGTGGTATGTATCCACAATGGAATCGGATTGTCCGGGAACCGCCGAATCAGGTGTGAGGCCATGCAGGGAATACGCAAGTTTCCAAGCTAGGTTGTACGAATCCATCATTGACACATTCATTCCTTGGCCAGCCTTGACCGTCTCATCAGCAAAGTATCTTGAAGGGCTTGGGATCGCCACATACCTTTGGACTATGTGTATGGCAAGCTTGAGCAGACCGGGCAATCAGCAAGTTTCATCGAAACTGTCCAATGATCACATACCATCTCCAACAATAAACACCCTATTGATTCCCCGCGAGTCTTTGACGGTGAAATTATCCGTGACTCGCTGACCGATCTGGTAGGCAGCCCACCAGTCAACCGCGCCCTCTTCCTTAGGTCGGATATAGTACGGCTTGAATGCTTGCGCCGCATGCCGGAAAATCGATTCCTGGGTCACCTGGCTTCTACGCGCGCGTGCATCACCCTTGGACTGAGAAGTAGTCCCATTAACAGGCTTCTGGTCCTCTTCCGGGGGCGTCTCTTCCGGTACTTGAACATAGAGACGAGTCAGGTAGTCGCCCGTCGCGATGCGTTCCCGCGGAATGACCATGACAGACCCGGCCGGTGAATGGATGGCGCAGCGTCTTCGAATATCCGGAAAGTCGGTGTCGACTACCAGATCGACCACGCCCCAGATATGGTCCATCGACTCGCCGACCAGCTTGAGTCCCATGCAGCTCCGGACTACCGAGTGTGCACCATCCGCGCCTACCAAGTGTTTCGAGCGTATCGTGCGGCGGATACCGTCCGTCTCGATCTCGGCGACAACTGGGAATTCCGCATCGCACGCCTCATCAATCTTGACGCCCACAAGCTTGGTGTTCCGCTGCACGCCGCGTTTCGAATACCGAAGCAGATCTGTTTCGAGAATCCGCTCAATGCGACCCTGGTGGATTGTGACTTCATGTTGGAACCGGGCCGGCACAGCCACATCAGGAACGATCGACGTCCTCTCAATCACCTTCTCCTTGTCGGGCGACGGATTCCAGAACGCAACCTCTTCCATATGACAGCCATCGGTAAGGATCTCATCCGCGAGCCCGAGAGATTTGAGGACTTCGAGCGTGCGGGGCTGCAGGCCGTCCGCCTGGCCCGATTTGAGTGTGCCTGGTTTCGCGTCTATACAGAGCAGGGAGTCATCGTTGAGGCCGTACCGTGCCAGAAGTAAGTGTAGCATCAGCCCTGCTGGACCAGCGCCGACAATGACGACTTCATATTTCTCGGCTCCTTCAGGATGCGTAAATCGCGGGGAAAGGCGGGGAAGTGGAGGGGCAAAGGAAGGTAGAACGCGCAGTTCACGCGACGAGGCGGCGTATTCGGTGAATACAGGCATTGACAAGATATTGCAATTGAACAGTGCATTCAATGTAAAATGGTGATATCAAAAATCAAGAAGATACTCGTAGACAGGAATTGTACGGTGATTGCGACCCGGACTATAAGCGCAAACAATCAGATAATAATAGATCTCCTTGCGAAACTGGAGACTCCACTGTGAAGTCACAGACAAATCCAATCTCGCAGTGATCCTTCACAATAATGCTGCACCAGATACCATCATCATTCTGGTATGTATATTCGGAAATACGGCGGATGCTTGAGGCGGGGTGGACGAGGACAGCTTGAACGAATAGCCATGCCAGACTGGAGAAGCAGCTGCTGACAAGATGATTACACGAAGCTCACCAATCGCCCTGATCGCCCTCCGATCGGCTTCTGTCTTTCTGATCCAGACTGGTGTGATCCACTATCGTTGACAGTGGATCCGTAGTGCGGGGCATTCTTCAATGCTAAACTTACTAGCAGTATGCCTGCGAAGTATGTTTTACAAGAATGACAACTTCCAAGATCAACCCCTCATAGGAAACTTTGAATCCACTACGGAGTAACACATCCAGAACTATCTAAAGCATACTAGGAATAACATTCGCCTCCTCCCGCGCCATCGCACGCTCAACCTGCTCCCTCGAAGCGCTGGTCCAAGTCTCGCCGTGACCATACCGTCCCCCCCGGCTCTCCTCCTCCCCCCAGAAAGCCTTGTATTCATCTTCCCAGAAAAACAACGCGTTCCCCTCATGAAACCCGCTTAGTATCACGGCAAACGGCTCGCCGTTGCAACACGCGCACCCCTCGTCTAGGCTAGGAGGGAGATGCACAGTCCCATCTTCCAACCCCTTGTGGAGCTGCTCTTGACTCGATGCGTAGAGTGCTTCGATCATCGAATCTAGGGATACGTGCAGCAGACGGGTTTTGAATGATGCGCGTTCGCGGGTACAGCGATCCGCGGCGCGGAGGTAGAGTACACCCAGGTCGTCGAGTTTGCCTGTTCCTTCGTAGGTAGGGTGTGTCACGAGGCGTTCGCCTGTTGGGGTGATAGAGGTGGTTAGTTCGGGGAGGAGGCGTGCCAAGCTTTGGATGATGTCGTGGAGGGGTAGGGAGGAAAGTTCGTCGATATGGATTTGTAGAGGGGATCGGCCTGAGCTGGCTCCTTCTGAAATCGAGGTTGAATGCATGCTTGCTGTTGAGATGAGTAAACGAGCAGGCTCTTCTGAAGTCGGTGTTAGCTTTGATCGCGGTTGTCGGTTACTGAAAATGACGGAGATTTAGGCATCTAGTCCTTCTCTTCAGTTTGTTGTAGCCTGATGGACTTCAGAAGACACGTCACGCATCACGTGTGGTCATTATACACAAGGAGAAGTACTCCCATTCTACTGCTTTCATGCTTTTTCGACGAGGTGAATTTAACATTCCATACAATCATCGGGTGTCGATATAAGCATCTGCCGCTCTGAATCATCTTGGGGGCTGAAAGACCTATTTTATAAAAGAAGCCTGCTCGGGTGATTATTGCGAGACCAGCCCTCTTAGAGACGCTAGATCCCAACGCATTGGATAACTATAGCAGATAACACCGTTATCGCTGATCAACAATCCAGATGATCCATTACTCCAGGGTATCCAGAACATGCTGTATCCAGCTCTTCTCCTACAATTAGCAACCTCAGTATCAACACCCAGCCTGAACCACGAACCTCAATCGTTACCCCTTCAACAACAGTTGGCTACTATTTTTGAGCCAAAACCCCGCATTTTACTATGTCCCGTTGTGGGGCAAAGGTTGTGCCAGGGGGAATCCCGGTTGTATTCCTTGAGTGCGTATGGACGGAATAACGGATATCCATTATCTTGAAGTAGAGCATCATAGTGGCTAGGACATAGAGAGATCTTTCTACTTGTGGAAAATGGTTTCTTCGTCGAATGCATGCGTCATCCCCTCCTTGTACTTAATCTCGGGGTTTCTCCGCCGTGTAAATATGTCCGTGCGTTGGCAGGTGGCTGGTCCAGTCTTTGGGCGCTTAGATTCCGCGGTCGTATGATATGTCAGTTGTACACAGGGGTCTACCTGCGCGGGGTTTTTCGGTTGGGTTCCGGCATAGCCATGATCCAGGGCAAGGCACGGCAGGCACATTACCAACACCTCCATCTGGTCGAAGTTGCAAATCATGCGCAGCGATTGGAAATCACAGATGAGGTCCAGGATAAAGTCCTTCCGGCTATGGACAGCATCAATTTGTCCAACTCACTAACATTGGCAGGTTATAGAGTGGGGCTCGGCCACTCAACAGTCGGTTTCCGTCAAATCAGCTCACTGAAACAGACGCGCTATACGGAGTCTTTCGGTTATGTCTGGAAGCTTGCTTTCTGCATATGGTCCCAACTATTAGCATCACGTATCCATTCCGTAAAGCTTCTTACCCCGCAAATGGGGTCCAGGGTCAACCACCAGGGACTTGGGAGACGGCAGAGGGGGGAATCCCGAGACTGGAGCACGTATCCGCCTCCGCAAACCGGAAGTAGATGGCAGCGATGAAATCATGCTAGCTTTGTCTGTTGAGCCAGTTGAAGGACGGAAACGTTAACGGACGTAGGAGGCTCATGGGCCAACGCGAATACTAATCCTCCCCGATCCTGGGTTCGCTTGAGCGACTGTTGGCGTCCCAACGGGGAGGAATACGGAGTTGCGTAGGTCTGTGGTCCATGGAGGAGAGTCTAGAATAGCAGTTGGGAAAAGTGAGCAGGGGGTAAGCGGTTCGGAAAGGCAGGTCTCGCCCATTTTTGGTCCGGTTCGAGTGTTCTCATATTGGTCGTGTATCCTGGTTTGTTTGTTATATAGTCTGCATGGTTACAGCTTTACCCTGGACGCCAAGCAGGCTATTCGGGTAACGTGCTCTCATCATAGTGCATCTTAACTTCGTTGTTCCCCTACGCATGCCTTTCTGGATAAGTTCTCTCTGTTCTTCCTCCCCACTTTCACATATACAATCAATATGAGACGTTTCTTCTTTGGTAGCGGTTCCAAGAGCCAAGAGGCACGACCTGTCGAGGATAAGTGGACGGTGGAAGAGCGTTCCATCGACGAAGCCCGTCCCCTGAGAGTCGTTATCATTGGATCGGGCATTTCTGGAATCATCGCCTCCATTCGCTTCAGACAACGGATCCCCAACGTGGACCTCTGCGTGTATGAGAAGAATGAAGATATCGGGGGCACCTGGCTCGAAAACAGATATCCCGGTTGTGCATGTGGTGAGGCTCGTCATCTTCCTGCCCGAGTTGTCTCGCGTCAATGACGACCGACGCTTACGATGTTCGCAGACATCCCAGCCCATACGTATCAAGCTACTTTTGAGCCAAACAAAGAATGGTCGACGTTCTATGCTGCCGCTCCGGAGATCCATGCGTACTGGAAACGTGTGGCTGAAAAGTATGGTTGTATGAAGTACGTCAAGCTGAAGCAGGGAGTCGTTGAAGCTGTCTGGGACGACTCGAAGAGCAAGTGGCAATTGAAGGTCGGTCCTCCGTACCTGGCCCATTGACCGTCTGTATTGACATGAACGCAGGTTCAAGACATTCAGACAGACACGGTGTACTCGGACGAATGTAATATATTGATCTCCGCAACTGGTGCATTGAACTCGTGGAAGTGGCCAGATATCCCAGGCTTGCACGACTTCAAGGGCAAACTGCAGCATAGTGCCCGTTGGGATGAGAGCTATGATTATACCGTGAGTCGGCCTGAAATATTTAGAGAAACGCAAGCTGAACCTCTGGCTAGGGCAAAAGAGCCGCGGTGATAGGAAATGGATCGAGCGGCATCCAAATCGTTCCTGGCATGCTACCGAAGGTAGCTCACATCGACCACTACATTAGGGGGCGAACATGGCTTTCCCCCACCTTTGCCCGCCAACATGTGGATAAACGAGGGGGAGCTGAACTGGAGAACTGTTTGTCAACCCATTCAGTCATGCAGTAAGAAAGGTATTGACCTCGTTGGAATAGTCTCGTTTACTCCAGAAGAGATTGAAACCTTCAAGAAGGACCACAGCGCCTACCAGAGGTTCCGCAAAGGTGGGTGCTTCTCGTTGAAGATACCGTGAGCATCGGTTCTAATTCTAGGGCAGAAATCGAACTCGAGTTGCAATCAGTCCACGGTGTGACGCTACTCGGCACACCTGAACAGATCGGCGCCAGAGAGGTCTTCTTACAGAATATGAAGCGCCGACTATCGAGGAAACCTGAACTCTGCGAGAACTTGATCCCTTCGTTTCCTCCTGTGTGCCGACGGCTCACTCCGGGCCCGGGATATCTTGAGGCTCTGACAGATGACAAAGTGGACGTCATCACAAGCAAGATCGTCAAAGTCGATGCAGAGGGGATCATCACAGCAGACGGACAACATCATCCCACGGATGTCCTCGTCTGCGCAACTGGATTCGACACCACATTCACTCCGAGATTCCCGATCATCGGACGCAACGGTGTCACTCTAGCCAATCGCTGGCAGAAGACACCAGAAACTTATCTCTCCTTGGCAGTTGATGGATTCCCAAACTATTTTGTCTGCTTGGGGCCAAACGCGGCACTAGGCGAGGGTAACCTATTGCTTCTGATTGAGAAGGAGATTGATTACTTTACGCTCTGCGTGCAAAAGATGCAGCGTGATAACATCCGAGCGATGAGTGTGAAAAAGGAAGCGGTAGAAATGTTTACTCGCCACTGTGACCAGTACTTCTCAAGAACGGTGTTTAGCGAGAAATGCCGTAGCTGGTACAAGGGAGGAACCGAGGATGGCAGAGTCACTGCATTATGGCCTGGTATGCTCTCTTGATATGAACAAGTGCCGTATTTTCGTCATCACTAACAAGCCACAGGTTCCTCGCTTCATTCACTGAAAGCTCTTGCGTATCCTCGTTGGGAGGATTACGCGTACGACTATGTCAATGACAATCCAAACGGCTGGCTTGGAGACGGCTGGACGGAGAACGAAAAGTTGAAGAAGATCAACGTGGATTATCTGAACGATGACGAAGTTGATTTTCCCACAAATGTCATTGCGGTATCGGAACAATGAGCATGGCCATCCTGGCAGTCCGCTTCTCAACTTAATGCTGGCTTGAAGATTATATGCCAGAATCCACATTTCCCCACCAAGTGTCGGTAGTAGTCTGCGTGTGATGATATCGAAATACAATACCACTAGGCCAATAAGACGTCCGGACAATGTACTCGTAGTCTACCTTAGGATTTCATACACAGGTGCCCTTGGAATAGTGGTGTATTCCTACAGACAAGCAATGAGGCCAATCTAGTAGTGTTTGGACCAAGCCCAAAAAGGTAACCGGTGTACCAGAAAGTGAAGGGAACCAGCCGGGGAAAGACAATTGCCGCTTTCCAAAGGAGCGACTCGGTTCCTTTTGAGATGACCTCACGAGTGATTACCTATCTCGGTCTTCTGTATTCTGTATGGTCAAGATATTACGTACGGTTAGACCCGGGTTAAGACTCCATGTCATACGGAACAGTAAGGTAAGTAGAGTTCACCGGTTACTTGGTTGGAGGAGAAAATGAAGTATCGACGTAGTTATTCGGTTAGCGACAAAGTTTCTTTGAGGAATTGGAGACCGGGAAGTGAGCATCTTTAGTGGTGAAGACCGTGAACGCCGTGCGTGAATGTCCCTACTGCTGCAGATAATTCTCATCTTTATTAACTATTCTGACTACCATTTTCCTATCTTAGTCCAGTGCAGGAATGAGCGCATCATACATAGCTCTGTATCTACTCTGCGGTTGATCTCCCTGTAACTCCGCCTCCTTTGTCCCGCTCTGATTTCCCTCCCCTCTCCCTTTACCCCAGACTTCCTCCCCATCCCTTGAGCTTCTCCCCGATGCGCGCCAACGCTTCTTCTTCTCCATTATGAAGCCTGATTCCGACAAACATTTTCGTTGCACCATCTGTCAGCGAGGTTTTACGCGCATTGATCATCTAAAAAGGCATCATCTTCGCCGTATGTGGTTTTGCCTCCCGTCCAGCTCTCCCTTGCCGCTCCGATCGTAGGAATCTCGGCATGACACTTACATTTTGAAATCAGATTGACTGACTCGCTGGAGTAACTTCTTAGATTCCGGAATCAAACCTTACTCTTGTATCTTCTGCAATGACTCCTTCGCTCGTTGGTATGCTGTGCTTTTCGTGATCCTCTCGCAAAATGAAATGTGCCAATTGCTCTTGCCGCTTGGCACATGTCTTTTGCTGTTCTGCTCACCGCGCCTCCACGCTAACATTTGCCCTTGATCATGTTGCAGCGACAACCTTCGTGACCACTACTCAGATTGTCCTAAAAGGGGGGATCGGCAGATCCCTGATACGGGACAGCGAGGGAGAAGACGACATGCTTGCCAATCGGTAATTCGACATTGCTGTTAATTGCGTGGAATGGCCGCTAATCATCCTTTCGCCTTTAGTGCACGTCGATGAAACTGCGGTGCGACGGATTAAATCCCTGCAGCTCTTGTCAGAAACGAGGGATCGAATGCAACAACGAGCGAAAAAAGCAAGTCTCGAGCCAAGGGACTGATTCAGGTATGGCCTGTCTCTTCATTCAGACGTCGCGGTCGTTGTTGACTTTGCAACTGGGCAGACGCCTTGACAGAGAAACGCGAAGAATACGAACAATCGTCAGATCGTGGATCGATCAAATTCCTTCTCAATGGCGGTACCGATAGTTTCACGCAGCAATTCCTCCTTCCTCCGCGCAGCGATCGAACACGCAGCCTCGAATATCACAACAAGAAAAGTCTCGAAGACGCCGGGAGTTCCATTCTCGGATATGAGTTGAAAGATGGTCGGACAGATTATGCGCCGACATTCATCGAGTCCGACGCTGCTACCCTGAGCTTCTTCCAAGACACTTTCATAGACTTCTTCAATGGTCCCTTTGGCGATCCTCACAAGCTACTGGACGACCCATACGTCGGGCAGGTTGCTTACCATGCTGTCGTTCCGCCCGGGCAGGACCCCAACCTGACACTAACAGGGCAACAGCTTAGTTACGAACCTGAGAGGCCCTTCGCCACCGGAATGATACAATCTATTCTTGCAAGGGCCTGGTCCGTGCCTCTTGACGCGAAGGCTCAACAGGAGTTGTCGACAAATCTTAATTTCCTTCTGACGACAAGCCGTATTCGCAAATTTGTGGCAATGTACTTTAAGTACTGGCAACCGAGCTGTGCGATGCTTCATCGCGCGTCGTTCGATCCAGAAGTTGTGTCATTACCGCTACTTACGGCCGTCACATTCATGGGTGCCATGTACACCAATGACGAGAGGGAGGCATATATTGCGAAGCGAGTGCTGGATTTCGCGGAGCTCTTCATCTTCTCCAGCGAGGTTTATGCGTCGGAGACCGAGATCAGCTCGATGTTTTGTGGGAATCGATGTCTGGACGATGAGTCCAACGATTGGGTCCAGTTTCAGAATTTCCAGGCCGGCTTCATCATTGTGGTTGTGCAATACTGGGCTGGAAGTCGCGTATCACGCAATAGAGTAATGGAGAACAGGTTCAGCGAAGTCATCAAGGTGGGTTGATAGTCTGGATTCTGCATATTCTAGGTACTAACTTGACTGAGCAGGTCGCTCGTCGAATCGGACTCATGAAATGCCGTCATATGCCCCATGATCCGATGGACGAGTACTCGTGGATCCAGAAGGAATGCCGTATTCGGTATGTTTATGTCATTCCTAGTTTGTGTGTTCAAAGAGTAACAGAGTGCCTGCAGAACCGTGAATATCATATCACTCCTCGACTGTGCTTTCTCGTTTTATTCAAACTACCCCTGCCGTATATCCCACGCAGAAATGGAATGGGACTTTCCGTGCCAAGAGGCAGTCTTCGACTCGCAGCATCCCTTTGTGGAGCCGAATTTCCGATTCTCACGGGATATTCCCATCTCCAAAGCCTTTGACAATTTGTTTGAAAACCCGGCCAGCGAGGATGGTTCACAAGTCCATGTTCCAGATCATATTGCGGATATGACCGTCCTCGATATGTTTATTCTCATTCATTGTATGTTCACCCCATCCCTTACTCATTGACGAGGAACTCACCCGTCTCCAGTACTGTATGCCTTCATAAATACGCACATGACACTCCTGGCTCCCTTGATACACAAAACACCATTGCCTAGTTCAAAAATACCACATGGGCCTTCAACGCCCACAAAGACCCCTCGAAGTGCCATTCCAGAAGACTCCACATTAGCCGGTATCCGAACAGCACTGTCACGATGGCGCGATCATTGGTTGGCGCTGCGAAATACAGTCTCCAGCCACGAGTGGGCGTCCATGGGCTTCTACAAGAACGGCTACAACTTCTGGCTTGTGTCACAGCTCCTCATCACGAAGAAGAAGAGTGTGGATGTGGTGATGCAGATGGAGGTGAAGTGCGAGGATAAGCTGGAGAAGCTCAAGGTGCTGCTCCAGGATGAGAGCGATTGACTTCTTAACGGACTGGAAAAATGGGAATAACGACATATAAACCGGGGTTGTTTGGTATCCGGCGTTGGTAACGGGATGGTTTTACGATAATGAATTGATGTATAATAGGGTCAGCGGGCGTTAGGTCCACCCATTGGAAAGCAACCTACAGGTCTAGCAAATAGCTACAACCTCTTCTTCACGGCTCCATCATCCTTCTCCGCGTCAATCTACTACGCATACCCCAGCTTCCAAAACATTTCGATATTCGTCCCTGTATCTTCATCGACATACCCCGGCGGCTCCGCAAACGTCACCTCCTCCCCATGCAATTCCAGCACTTTCCCCGTCAACGAAGCGTCCCCAACAAGCTGCGCAACCGCCCGCGTAGCAGTCGACATGGGGGTAAGAATCATAGACCTGAACAGCGCAGAATCCGGCGCAATATTCGTCTCTACTTCAATCAGCTTACACCTTCACATACCCCTTCTGAAACTCTGAAGAATCAAGCAAACTAACCAATAACAGCCGGCGCCAGCGCATTAATCTGAATCTGCTCTCGCTCCAGCGGTCGCGCAAGCGAGCGCACCAGCCCGATGACACCACTCTTCGTGGCTGCGTACAGCGGCGCAATCGGGAACGGATAGATCCCTGCGTTCGACGCCGTGCAGATGATACTCCCTTTGGAGGGGCCTGTCTCCGATCCTCTTGGCGGATTTTTCACCATGTAGTGCGCTGCTAGCTTAACCGCTATACAGCTCATTAGCACTTATTGAAAAGTGAAGCGAGGAGGGGAGAGGGAGATGTACTATATATCACGCCAACAAGGTTAACATCCAACGTCCTCAGCTCCGGTTTCGAAGGCTTCGCGTCATGGATATTAGCCAGCAGATCTCCCTTCTGCGTTATGCCGGCATTCGCGAAGACGATATCGATGTGCCCCTGCTCGGCGATTACCTTCTCAAAGGCCGCTGCTTGGCTTTCCCACGAGGAGACATCGCATTGCGAGAAGGATAGGCTGGCGGTGGGGTATTCCGTGCGTAGCTGGTTGAGGATCGCAGTGCTGTCGGTTAGGTCGAGGATGGTGATGTGGGTGTTTGCTTTGGGGGCGAAGTAGCGGGTGATGCCGAGGCCGATGCCTGAAGCGCCGCCTGTTTAGACTACAGTGTTAGATCTGTGTCCTTAGAGGTTGTGGGTATGAATGGATGGAGTCGGACCGGTTACGATGATGCTTGTGTTTCTTTTTGAGGCCATGGTTGAGGTGTTGTTTCCTCCGGAGGACTTTTTTCTATCGGCCTGGTTGATATACTATGCCAATACTCTGTACACCTTACAAGCTCTGTAATCTCTCTTCGAGGTCATTGGAGTTTGTACAGGCTACAGGCTACAGCGGAATTGTGCCGTACCCCGCATATACGACCGGTGCTCCACCTTATGCGTGGGGATGGGGTTTTCCCGATTGCTTATTGCTAATAGCTGACTGAGCTCTTACGTTCGGCATATGATAGAGTCATGTTTCCGATGGAATAAGCAGGCCTCTTTACGTCATGTAGATTGGCAATAACCAATAGTCCTATTATCACACACTGTCTCGGTTTAAAGCAGTTGAGTACATATTCCCTCCCAGCGGAGCATCTATGCGCAGTTGACATCCAGAAGGCTCTTGTCGACCTAGTAAACACGGTTAGCTTATTCCCGTACCGTCTCAATATGCAGGACTTACATTGGTGCACACGAATTCGTCTGTTCCCTTTGGACTCTTCACGTTGATGTTCTCGGCGTAGATGTCGGAGCAAACCTGAAAGCATTAGACCAGATACTTTCGGAACATAGTGTCGCACTTACATTCGGGCTGGAGCAAACGATTGTGCCGACGTCGGGGTCGCGCTTGCCGGATGTCGTTCCGCGGAAGTTCTTGAAGTGGATGTCTGAGATTGTGAGGTTGCTCTGTAGATCTGGTCAGTTACCTCGATTATAATCAAGAAAGAAGGGACGTACAGGGTGCTCATTGCACAGGGTCAGGTTCTTCTGTCCGTAGCACTGGGTCACCTCGATAGCCCAGTCGACGTTCTCAATGTACATCTGGTTGTAGGTGATGTTCTTCACCGACCCCAGGCCACCGCCACCCTGCAGGTCCTCAGACATGGCGGACGAGACACCGGGCCAGACCTTGATACGAGCACCATCCTACGAAGGATCGTCAGCTATTAGTAATTTTGGAAGGCGTGGAATTCCTACCGATGCATTGTACATGGAAATGTTGTAGACGAGGACATTCTGCACAATGTCAACCTCGCCCTTGTACTGACCAAGAGAGCCGACGGAGATGCCGTGAGAGCCATTGCAGTGCAGGTTCTGGACGAGGATGTTGGTACTGTTTGGCTTGAAGGACACACAGTCTGCATACTTTGTCAGTTTGCTCCTTGAATCTGAGTGCAAGTCGATATACCATCGCCGTTGTTAATGACAGAGTTTTGGATGACAATGTTATCCGAGCGGTAGGTATCCCTGTGGCGATGGTCAGAATAGAGATGATTGTCCGGAGCAATTGAGTCTCACCATCCGTCAGTGTTCTTAGCCTCGTTCTTGCTGCTGCTGTAACCGGAGATATCGATGCCGTCAAAGATCACATTTGAAGAGTTGGCGACAAGCTGGTACCACTGAGGCGAGTAGCGGAGCTTCAGAGGCCCGATTGTTCCTCCCTTCAGGCCAATGACTCCGAACAGGATAGGGCGCAGGATGAGCGCATCCTCTGCATAGAGATCGTACCAGACCTGTCCGTTGCCGTCAAAGGTACCGCCACCATAGACGTTCACGTCCTCACCGCCCAGCTGGAAGAAGGTCGTAGCATTCTGGAAGCCGTGCTTGAAGGAGTGGGCTTGCCAGTAGTCGGTGTCATTGGTAAACTGGATCTTTCCCAGAACCTCTGTTTTATTCAACGTAAGCAATGGTCAATTCGAAAACGATAGTACGGATCCTTACCCAGGTCTATGTGCTTAAGGAATGTCATGTCCAAGGCAGTACCAACGGTGTATAACTTGTCGGCATCGAAGACAACCTTGCCGCCATTGTTGCATTTATGCAATGCTTTCATAATGTTCTTAGAGTCATCCTTACCATGGCCGTTGCTGGCAACATGGCATGTCCTTGTCCGGGGCTGACTGGGAGGAAGAGGGCGGAATGGGTGATTGGGCTTGCACGCATCGTTTCTCGACCGAGTAAAGCCTTCAGCGGAAGAGCTCAAGGAAAGCAACAAGCTCACTGCCTGGACAAAACTGTACGAGAACTTCATGGCGATTGACAAGTATGTAACCTCAAGAAAGGTCGGCGCTTGCTTGAGAAGACCGCTAAAGGAGATCGGACTGCGGTCACAGGGATGACATTTATATATGAGTTGGATTCATGCTCAATCTAAATTAATCCTAGCTGCATATCCCCAGCATGCACTAGTATTGACATTTTGTGGAGTGAGGGGGTGGAAATTGCCATTACCCGGGGAGCACCCCGGCGGAGCAATTGTGGGGATGAGGAAGCTCAAAGATGATGCTTTTGCAGGTGTTTCAGGTCGACGAGCCCAGAAAAATAGTTGAAATGCAAACACTAATCATCTTAGCCCCCTTGGCTTTCGATATCTATACTCAACATTGGTTAGAACACACGTCTAGAAGTTCTGATAGGAGGGATAACTTTGGGGTGAAGAGAAATTCCTCCGATTGGAAGGAAAAACTCCGTATTCCTTTGTAGCTTGAAGCTCTTAAATGTCCGCTGACCTTCCGGCTATATTATTCGTGATAGTTGATAGTTGGGATGGACTGCAACTGATTGCGAACCTGTCTTTGATTAGAGCGAGCTGATCAGTTCCTTGCAGGATCAGATAATTTGACCTTCGTGCTCACTGCAATTAAATTGACAAATTCAATTCTAGTGATGGCGCTCAAAGGATTGAGGCTAAGGAAATCCCTTCGCGGTACGCGTAGGCACCAGGGGCAACGGAATCAAATAACTGCAACTCATTCACACGTGCTAGGACCATTGTCGCTCGAAGTCACTGATAACATCAGGAAGATTTCCTCCTAAGTACATAAGGCCTTCATGCTGTCGTCATCATCAGCCTGTCAAACCAAGCCTATTAGATCCATAGCTAAGAGAACAAGCAATGCTAGGCCTCTTGGTAGGGCTAAGCCCGCCGCTATACACTTGCACATTGGTTAACGATTAACCAGTTGGCTGAACAGAAGAAACTCCCACTCAGACTTCAATAAGCGTCAACTGTTTGTTGAGCATATCTGGATATCCTTCTGTTGCTAGACAAATACCAATCATAATTCGAGTAGTTTATCAATTGGATAGTGATCATCGAAACTCTCCTTATCCTCATTGCACCGGTCCATCTTGATCTTCACGAGCTCGTTCATCTCATGCTGCTGTTCAAGATCCAAAAGCTGTATACGGTCCCCGAGAGAATTAAATGCTCCATAATACCGTGGAAGATGTATGTCCAATAGATTTCATCGGACATGGAGCTGTATCTTGCTGCTAAACATACCCAAAATAACCCAGTCTCCATAGAGCCTTCCATCCGTGAGAGAGGCGCTGTGACTCGGAGAGGTCTTGTTTGATCGACTTTTCTTCATAGTCACTTAGGACTTCCAAAAACTTACGATGGCTGGGAATACAACGAATCAGAATCTCGTGTAGATCTCCCTCCCAATCCTCCGGGCTTCGCAGCAAGAGCCACCAGGGAGCTACATATGTAAACTCGGCAGGCGCAGCATATGTGAACTCCCAGTCAATGACTCCCGACACACGGGAGGCATCGAGATCTATAGGACATTTGAAGGACGAAAGTTGTCACAGTATAGCCGAAACGACTCTTGAGGATGCTGCGCGCAGAGTTCCTTCGTAATATTAAAAAATAAACTACGAGCAGTGAATTTCCTCCGACAATCCTCCTCGCTGCTGACAGCATCTCGTTGCTGTAATCGAAGATGCGTGAGATGCTGTGTAGCAAGCGCTGTAAAGTAGTCCGTGGCTGTCCTGAAGGTGTGTTTCTTCAGGCAAATTTGCAGACACCATTAACTCATTCATGTTGAAGGTGACAGGTCGCCTAGCAATTGAAAACCCCCTCTCATCCTTCGCAAGCGCCCCAATAGCATCAAATTCATGCCTGGATAACTTGAGGACAAGCGCGGCCATTTTGCGATAAGCCCACTTCAAGCTCCGATCGCTTATTTGCGGGTTCAGGACTGGCCTTCCTTCTATAGAGGGATTTTTGAGGAGTTATGATAATGGCATTCCTTCGGGAAACGACATCACAATATAAGGCCCGCCCAGCAGATACCGGAGCCAAACACTTCAGGAACCGGTATCGAAGTGGTCTGGTGTATGTACTTCATCGTCGCGACTTCATTTTGGACTATCTCTCTGCGTAGAATAGCCCTTCCAAGGGCAGCGAAACGAACAATGACATCTGCTCCATCATTACATCTGACCCGGTAGCATATTGAATGCACCTGTCTTCAATGGGCATGCAGATAATGTTTCTCCAGGCCGATGCTTCTCAGCAAGCTGCATAGACAGGATTTCTGGGCTCCGGCTCCTCAAAAGTGTCAACCAAGCAGTGGCCTTCTGTTCCTGTTTCTTTTCTGCGAGATGGTCAAGGTTCATGGCTATCTGAGGGTGACACTTTGTTCGAATCAGTTGCTGCTATCTCGAGCGAAACTGTCCAGGTATTAGTCGTTTTGCATAAATTAGCAGCATTCGAACATGCACGGCCTGTGGCTAGATTTCCAATGGGCTTTTCTAAGGTAGGATCAAACGTCCGACGAGTAAAGACACAACAGTGTCGTAAAGATGCAGCCATTTCCCTTAACTGCGTCTGCTTGGTCCAATGACATTCGAGGTCAGCAGAAGTGGTCGGAAGGTCAACAAATATATATATAGCATCCCGCGACGCAACTATAAGCAATACCATGGAAAAGAAACGACATAAAATAAAATGATAAACACATTCCTCAACCAGACTCAGAAGACGAAGAAAAGTCCAAAAGACAGTAGTAAATGTAACATGAGATTGATGAAGAGGCAGACCCGCGAAAAAAAGCTTGTCAAGATGAAAAAAGAAATGCACAAGAGGGGAATTGAACCCCCGATCTTCGCATAGCGATCTTAACCCGAGCGGGTAGATACAAGTGCGACGCCTTAGCCACTTGGCCACTCGTGCTATTTCTTGGTAGAACTGCGCTCCGCAGGATTTAAATAGCAACAGACACAAAATTGCCACGACGCCACCCGGCTGTATCTATGGTCTGCTTTATGAAATCAAGCTATATCTTAGAGGTCAAAATCAATAGGCAAGCCTGATCTAGACTGAACTGACCGTGTATAGCAGAAATCAATGTCAACGGACATCAAGCTTTTCAGTCCAAATGTTCCGCTGATAAGGCTCTGGGCATAACTCCAAAGAAACCGAAGACTCATGGCCTGAATACAGTTATGACTGTCATTCTTGGTACACGTATGAGCATGACATGCAATGCCCCAAGACTCCTAGTTCTATCAAACCTACACAACTGACCCTTCAATGCGCAAGATAAGGCGCATCTTCTATTAACCAATTTATCTCATATTCAAGGGTGAGTATATACAGTAGTGTGCGACTTTTGCTTGTAGTAAAAAGGGATATCTCTCGTAGTCGTCCTTGTAGGCTGTAATTGCATGTGAGCATCCCCCAATTTAACCTGAAGTCCATTACGTAGACTTCTTGACAGCCGCCTCAGCCTTACCAACGGCAGACTTCGCCGAGTCAACCACCTCGTGCTCAATATCCTTCAAGGCCTCCTTCGTCGATCCTCCTTCCAAGCTGCGGCGGTACATGAAGATCCGGGTAACCTGGACGACACCGACACATCCGAGGAAGAAGTTAACAGCAGCAAGCCTGATTGACAGTTAGTACGCTCAAGTCCAGGAATATTTGTAACAATGATCAAGACATACAGAATGTTGCGAGGCTTGATGATAAAGCACCAGCGAGTCCAGATAGCACCAGTGGCCATCAGGGCAGCGTTCTGAGTAAGGGAGAGCTTCTCAGCGGGACGACCAAAGTCGGAGATACCCGCAATGACCAAAGCCCACTGTTTTCGACGAAAATGTTATTAGCAATATGTCTCAATCCAGTGATTGGCAATCTTTAAGCTACTAGACAGCTCAATGCGAAGTAGGGGTGATGATTGCGGTGGAAAGAGATAGTGTTCGTGGATCTATACCTTCATGACAGGAGCCCTACAATGGAATCATCTCATATCAGCATGTCGATCAACAAAAAGTAAACATCGCAACTTACCAGAAGTGAACGGTCTTGATGCCGACAGGGCTGTTCCATAGACGCTGGAATGTGCTCTGTTGTTGGGCGGATGCCGCACCGGCATCAGAGGTCTGGAAACGGCGTCCCTGGGCACCAGGCCGACGGAAGGGACCATAGGCATTGCGGAAAGCAGCCCGGGTGTTCTGGAAGAAGCGCAGACCGATACGCGAAGAAGACATTTTAATGCGTTGTCACGGCGGAATTGATGACTAGGTTTGAAGGGTCTTGATCGAGGAAGGACCGGTGGTCGGAATTGAGTGGAGAGTGATGGGGTCTTTGCACAAATTGAAGCGCAAACGACTATCAAGAACCCCACCGAAGTATGAGTGGAAATAGTCTAAAGAAGAATAAGAAACGAAGCACGCGAGGTGTTCCCGTAGATGATATGAGTATCAGATATCTCAATATGGGCATTGCCCGACCTCGGCGGCCCCGTTGGGAATGCGGCTCGTTCTCCGGCTGAGGTAAGCGGTGACATTACGCTTGACCGTATTGGTCTACATTCGAACTCCAGCGGAATCATCATCAAAGTGCTCTGCAACACCCCTCGTCGGTTCTTTCGCGCTCAATATCCCCAATTGATACCCATTGCTCTCGCTTACGGGGGGGATAGTTCTTTTCGACCGCATTCACCTTTGTCCTTTCAATTGTTCGCTCTCTTACATAATGTCGTCCAAATACGCCTTCTCTAAAGGACTGAAGGAGCTCCGCTTCCTTTTCTGCCAGACTTCGGAGCAGAGCGCTGCTACACGGTAAGACTCTGGCACTCACGGTGCTGACACTGAAGGCGATCACTGACTTTATGGCTTCCCGAATCGCAGGTCCTTCCTGCAGCGCGCGTACCCTACTATGAAGAAGCACAACCCCCAGACTCCCATTCTGATCCGGGAGGCAGCAGGCACTTTGCCCAGAGTATATGCTCGATACGGTACGGCAGATAGTCACAATGAAAGAAGTCAATGGAAGAGCAATTGGTGCTAATACAGCTATTACAAACAGGATTTGGAAACGAGAAGCAGGAATCGCTGACTGGTACGTCTTAATGATATCCTATTCACAAGTGCTTTGACTGACATCTTTGGATGCGCTCAGGCCTTTCGGATCAGCAAATTGAAGAGAAAGTCTCTCAGCTGGTCAAGGAGTCTTCGTAGTGCAATTGCCACGCCGTCTTATGTTCATGCACCGTTTTCTTCCAGTTGTCCAATACTGTATCTATAGATGAATCCAAAATACGTCGACCACGTTCAGGAGGACGCAATTGCGGTGGGAATTTCTATATCATCTTCACTTATGCTTACTACAGCAAACTATTATCGCCTACGTCACCAAATCTATACTGCGCCCAGCTCATACTTCCCTCTTTCAGCGTCCAGAGTCTCTTTCCAAGATCGTCTCCCGCAGCACCAGCTCCGATATGAATGGGCAGCAGATGATCAAAGGATGGATGTGCTTGACGGGCATCGGGTCGCTCCAGGAGGTCTATCATGGCCTGCTCTCTTTCCGCAGGCGGCTTCGTGACAGCGTCCTTCAGAGCCTCGTCAAAGCTAGTAGTGTACGGCATTGGCTTGGGGTTGCCCCAAGTGAACTGCAGATCACGCAGGTTGTGGACTGCCATACCCGATACAATGATCAGGATATTCTCATCGCGGAGCTTGGACACCGCTTGTCCGAGTCGGTAGTGCTGGGCAGAATCCTCGGTGTTGAACAATGACACCTGCACTATCGGAACCTTCAAGGGGTTGGAGTCTGGGTCAAACGCTGCATCCCATTCATTACTATCGGCCCGCTAATCTTCGCAATGGATATCTCGAGCCACTTACCGCACTTGAAGCCGGCCCAGACACCATGATCTAAACCTCTCTTGACTCCCTCCGCTTTGATGCCCGCCTCCTTCAACGCATCAAGCACCTTGTTCGCAACTTCCTTGCTCCCAACGTTAGGAAACTTCTCCTTGTAATAGTGGCTCGGGAAGCCGTAGAAGCTAAAACAGCCCACTCAGCATGTATAACCAAGCACGCCGTCACGATTTCACATACTCGTATATAAGATCAGTCATCTCAGCCGTATTCACCTGGATCGTGTCGCGACCAGCCTGCCAATGCGCAGAGAAGACCACAACAGCCCGCGGCTTGACTTTGGTGGTGATCTCGCGCCCGATCTCACCTAATTTACTATACGCCGGGTGGTCTCGCTCATACATGATATTCGGCTAGTAGCACCCAGTCAACCACACCATTCCCCAACCTCCGCTGAAGAGAGAAAGAAGACTCACACCCCCATGACTCAAGAAGTAAACCGGAGTTCTCATCGTGTTGCCAGATTTTGGAATAGCAGAGCTTGTTGAGCTGTCTCTTTTCAACACAGCAGCAGCAGCCGACTGCGTTCCGAAGAGCCGTCTAAACCCGAACAGCTTGGCGGTGGTATTGGTATTGGTATTCTCGGCGCTGAACCCGTAGCCGAACGCAGCGAGGAGTATCGCTACTAACAAAGAGGCAAGTGAGAGAATCACGAGTTTCCTACTGGTGCGTTGGTCGCTTGTACTGGGGTGGGGAGTATCGGCAGATGAAGACATATATCCGTATCCGTACCTCTATCGGATAAAGCGGACGGGGAAGTTGACAGCCGGGTTTGCGTAGACAAGAAAATATACAAAAGCACACAGAGCTCAGGACGAGATGTAGCAAGTCAGAGGGCTGAAATTCGAGAATATGTAAGATTCGGATTTATCGTGAACAGATTGCGTCTTCAACTTCTGGGTATTTCGAAGCAATTGTAATCAATACTAAGCAAGTGGTCCCATCCGTTCCGCTGTATGCAAAAGTGCGGAATCAGCCCGCTTTATGCTTTTCCTGTCGGACCACCACAATGCCGGTCCTACTATGGTGTGTCCATGTCTATAGAACCTATGCACTGTCAGATGGATATCTGGATGCTGTAATGTGTCAGGTGTTTGTGGAGGACATACTTCGAATCTGCTAGCTCACCCTACAGTTACACAGTCACTGCCGGATAAAATGGATCTGGCCGGGTGTATCGGACCGGTCCAGTATATCATGGCATTATGATCAGCTCTACGCGACTTATCGGATTGTCGCAGTTCTTGATGCTTTGTTGTTTTACGCGGCACCAAGAGAACAGAGCAGAACAGAAGATGAGAATGGGACATGGCCATCATTCCTTCGGTAGATCACGATTAAAAGAAACGGAGACAGCAGAGCAAATGTACAAGAGCGGAGCATTCGTCTCCAAAGTGGCACCTTTTCAACATTATACATTGCGTCAATATGCGAAGTTGGTAATGTCATTAGGGGTATATGCGTCAAATGCAGGCAAAACATGCAATCTAACCGACGAAGGAGAGCAATGCCATAGGAATAAAAACAAGAAAGAATAGGTGCAGAGGAAACCAACTTCGTGAAATACGTGACGCATAAATCCGAGTTCACATGAGGACGCAATCGCCCTCGTTCTGTTGCCGATTGACAGCGGAGCGAGAGAGACGGGTCTTTTGCATGCGAGCCCCGCCTTTCTTGATTTCCTCGAGACGCTCCCGAGCCTTGGGAAAACCTTGAGCTGGTTGGTTGAAGCAAATACATTAGCTTGATACACAGAGACCGCAGACAGAAGACGGGAAAGAACTTACCAGCTGCTCGCCAATACCATCTTTTGGCATCATCCAGATTGGCGGCGACTCCAATGCCAACTTCGGTGAAATAACCCATTGCATATTCTGCCTTGGCAAGACCCGCGGTGGCGGCCTTGCGAGCCCAAAGGTAGGCCTCGGTGTCGCTTTGCTGAAGTATGCCTTCAGAACCCGTCAGATACCACCCGCTCAGGGCAAGCTCACTCTGGTGCTCCCCTTGTGCCGCAGCGTGCGTGTACCAGAAAATACTCTGTCGAGGGTCCACCGGACAGCCCATCAAGCCGTATTCATAGGCAGCACCAAGTCGGAATTGGGAGAACTTGTAACCCAGTTCCGCAGCCTGATGGAACAGTTGGCTGGCATACGCTTCGTCACGAATGACGACGTCATTGTCAGTTGCGTTTGCGTACATGAGCGCAAGCTCATGGAGAGCATGTGGGTTTTCTGGGTCAGCACGCTCGGCCGCGCGTTTGAGCCATGAAACACCCTCGCGAGGATTTTTGGCTTGGCCTAGGAGGCCCTTGACGAGAATCATTCCCATCTTGTACATAGCAGGAGTATCTCCCAAGGAAGCAGCACGTTTGTACCATTGCACTGCCTTGAAGGGATCTCGCTTCGTTCCACCGCCTTCTTCTTGACCAATCTCGCAGCACACGGCAACCCGATAAGCGGATTGCGCGTGCCCTTGCTTTGCTGCGGAATGATAGAGGTTGAAAGCTTCCTTCGGGTCTACTGGCAAGCCCAATAAACCCTGGCCGTGACAATCCGCGAGGTAGAACTGAGCATCTGCATAACCACTGGATACCAGCTTTTTGACAATCTTGTGCGCATCCATGATGTATTTTTCTCTAGCCCTAGCTTTGGTTTTTGGATCCATCCTGCTATTTTCGACAAGGACAGTCGAGGCCTCAACCAGCTTCTGTGCCAATAGAAGTTGAGTTTTCTGGTCAGCAGCTTTGCTCCGTACCACTTGCTGCAAGCGCTCAAGCTCTTGGTGAGTGACAGGCGCAGGCGGGGCGTCCGGCTGAGCGATATGCTGGGTCTGCGGGACCGTGGAGGTTGGAGATACCGTTGTGTTACTATTGTCGTACTGCCGCACAGGAGGCGGCTTGCTCCCCTGGTCGTGCCCTGGACGGAAAGGCGCAGGATGATGAGGCAGGGCGTCCGGGTTCTGTTGCGAATCGAACTCATTCATCTCATTGACCATCTGTGGTTGCTCGTTGGCATATCCAGGCTGATTCACTCTGTATGGTCGAGGAGGTCCATTTCCATAGGATGGAACAGTAGGCCCTCCACTTCCCTGTTGTTGCATATATTGATTATTCATCGGGTCCTCGTAAGAATCCGGCTGTCCATTGTAGCCCTGGTCCATACTGCCTTGAGTTCGGACAGGGGAAGCTGATGGTGGGTTACCGGGTAGGTCGAATTGGAACCCTGCACTATCAAAGTGGTTCGGTGGACCGACCCCAGCAGTATTGTGTTGCGACTCATGGTACAGATCGGTACTACCGGAGTGCGGGTTGAACGCTGCATACTGGCCATGGGAGGAAGCGGCAGGGTCAGCAGGTGCTCTCGCTTTGGGCTTCGGCTGTTCTAGCCCCGGCAGATTCTCGTCGATGACCTTGCCACCGTCAGGAATAGCATCGAAATTAGGCATGTCGGACTCATCGGCATGAGCGGTTCTGTAATAGCTCAGTAGTTCATCGGTATCACTGTAATCATTCGATGAGTTAGGGTCCTGATAGGTGGGTTGCCCAGGATATGTGGGTTGGGCAACAGAGGACGTGGGCGATGCCGAATGAGCGGGCATCGTAGCACTTCTGTTAATGTAAGGCACCGGTGGCGGCTCACTGGCGGAAGTGTAGGACCGCTCATAGGCATCCGAAGGTCGCCGTCCGGACCGTCCTGCACTGGCCGACCTCATAGGACCACCAGGATAGCCCCCCCTCCCTCGACCAGGCGATGTTGAACCGGCTTGCCGAGGAACATCGCGTCTTCCTTGCGAAGTGTGCGGGCGATCGGGGGGGTTCCCGGTTGGCATCTGGCCATTGAGCTTCATTGCCGCCATACCGTTCTCAATACCTCTGGTGCCGGGGGCGCCGCGCGCCTCTTGCGCCGGAAACGTGGGGAACGGGTTATCCCATGCCATTCTCTCCTGCTCCGGTGCGGGCGGACGTCCAGCTAAGCCTTTCGATCAACAGTTGCTCAGGGAAGTCGGTTGTGCATGTATCGCTTTCACTTACACGGTCTCGTCCGGTCCTGCCTTGGAGGTGGCCTCCTGTCTCCGTAGCCACGACGACTGTCGGGGCCGGGTGGTGGTCGTCCATTATAGGCATAGCTTCGATCATGAGGCTGCTCTGCAGGAGAACCATAACCTCCACGAGGGGGTCGCGGAGGGCCGCGCGGGGCCCCATGAGATCTCGGAACAGCTCGATCGTCAGGGTAACCGTACCCGGCGTTGTCGTAACCTCGGTCACCACGAGACCCATAGTTGTAGTCACTGTATCCTTGGTCATATGACCCGTCTTGCATCTGACTTGGCGCCGGGGGTCCTCGTGGTGTAGGGCGAGGGCCATAGTTTCTGACCGGAGGAGGCCTCTGCGATTGAGGCGGGGGGTATGCCATTATCGGTGAGAGCTCTTATCGATTAAGGGATGGGTCGGTAGCCGTCGCGAATTGATGGGCCGGCGCCAGGCTTGATGTTTCGTGGTCTCAAGGAAGTAAACGATGACAGATTCACGGCGACCCCGCAAGAATGCTTTTTGGTGAAGACTTTATACCGTCCATAATACCTGTCAGTCCAGCGCGAACCAAGAGCCAAACGGAGATTAGGAGGAGGGGTGTGGTGCGGACCTGAGAATGACCGAAAGCGGCCTTGAACGGCGGGCAGAAAAGATGCGGAGATACCGAGTTACAAGCACACAAGGTTTCAGCAAGGGGGGATGAAAGGAATGTAATCCACCCGATCATGCAAGTAGTGGAGGGCGCGCAAATCCTGCATTAGGAAAAGATACATTATTGTCAGCGGATAGACACTTTTTGGCGATCTGTCGCAACAGGACTACTACTGAGATCCTAAGTTGCGATCGGACTGACGATGGGAGGACTGACCGGTCGACTATCCACGCACAGCAATGCTGATTCTCCGGATTGGAATGAAGCTGAAATTCAACGACGAATTTAATTGCAAACGAGAACGAGCGTCCAAGGTGAAAGCCACCACCTTCTGAAAAAAGAGCGTGTGACCAAGGACAAACACCCTCGGTTTTGAGAGATTGACAAGAGGGAGGGGAGCAATTTATTTTGACAATCGCGGCTCACTAGTTTCTTAGTGGTGGAGTTTGGAGCAATTAAGGATGAAAAAGAAGGAGATACTTAGGTACCTAAGTCTTGGTTCTCTTTGATTCACCACATAATCTAATGATTATTGGACCAAGAACAGAGAATCCAAGGAACCATTGTTCTACCAAAGAGCTAAGTAATAAAAATCTACAGTGGGCTATCCAGTATTATTATTATAGACACAACTCGTCAGGCTCCCTTGAAAGGAAAAAAGTAACTGCAGATTAAATGCAAGATTTTATTAAGGAGAACATTTACTTCCTTAACACCCTTGGCTGCGCTTGCATCGCATATCCAAATGCATACCAGAGCGATACCACCAAGTGCATATCCTTGAGTCATTAGCCTTTCGTCGGCTGTATTAAACTGTGTGTGAAACAGTGATGACAATTCTAATCCATCTTTTCCCTTGACCCACTTGCTTTATTCTACTTTCTGTGGACCAGAGGCCACTTTCTTGATGCCCTGTGGACGCGAATCTAACAGGTATTATTGATAGTTTTCTTACTACTACCTGAGTATCCTCTCATTGCCAGGGTCAAAATCCATATCTACTGCCAATACATGTGACGATGTTGTCATAGGCTGAAGGTCGAAGACTAGTGAGACAAGTCTCATGTCCTCCGTACTCCGTATGAAGACACTGATGAAATATCGAATATCAATGGTAGTTGGTCATCCTTGTGTTGATCTTCAGGGGTTGAATCCTGAGATGTCCCGTTGCATCAGCCATCAGGCCAGATAGTTCCGCGCAGGACATTATGAGATCGTGCCTAACGATTGTTATCGAGATCTGCTTATTGATACCTCCCTTGCATAGTATAGAGTACTGTAATTTAGCAGAAGTGATCATCTGCACCAATGCGAGGGGATTTCTGCGACAGGTTCAAACGTGAGCATTTGAAGCTGATTCGCAAATGATTGCCGAAAGGTACGGTTCTTCGTGCATTTCTGGTAATATCAACTAATACTGGATGAATACTCCGAATGTAAGAGTGGAAAGTGAGTACCCACTATACCCTACTCCATACAGTTCAACACTGTTAGTTGCTAGCGAATCGGCGCTGCGGGAGGTGTGGACTGCGGAGAAATTTGAACACCCTGCCCTTGGAAGATGGAAAACGAATACGACCGGTGACGATTCGGAGAGAGACGTCAACTGCGCCACATGTGCTCATCAAACACAGCCTCAGAAGCTAAGCCACAGATTGGTCGTGATCGCCGATAATGTTCCCACCTGCACCGAGCTACTGATGCTATCTGATAGAAGCGAGGGTCATAACCGCTCCACATATCGCTCTCCTCTAAACCAGCTGCAAACTTGACGTCGGCTCCGTCATATCCGAGAGTGTCGCGGAAACACGTTGACTAAAGCTCGACATCGGCGTCTTCCGTTCCCGACCTGCCTTTTTCCGTGCATTCATATTCCTAGCAGAGTGTCGTCATAGCTGTTGCTGAAAATAGCCCATTATGTCTCGGACAGGAACTTGGTTAAAGATGCTGGTGGCGTAAGGACTCTCTTTCAGCGTGGTTAAGCGATTCCCCATTATGCGCGTCTGACAATTCCGTCTCTTTCTCTCGACAGTGGAACCGTGATCTGCGTCGGCGGCCCAGCATTCGTCCAATCCATCCGACCTACCGATGAGGAATTATTCAAGCGTTACAATCCAGATCTTCAGAAGCGGAGCTTGGAGGAAGGTGATCGCCGCGCTCGAGAGTTTGATGAATATGTTACACGGTTGAAGCAATGGTCCAAGTCCGATAAGTCGAGTGTGTCCTTAACTACTCCGGTTGGCATCTAGGAGGTGATTGCCTAATCTTTCTGCATTATAGTTTGGTTCGCTGCGCAGGAACAGCAAGAACAGAAGCGCGCGGAGATCGAGAGTCAACGGGGTCAGGCGAAGGAGGAAGCCAGGTTACAACGGGAAGAGATGCGGAAGGAGTTGCTGGGGGAGAAATGAGCCGTTGAATATGACGCGTCTGCATTGAAATCAGATCGCCATGAACGGCCTGAGTAAGACCTGCTTAGCAGAGCATTGCCCCTATCTTCTTCGCTTTGCTTGTATTCATATCCATTACTGATGTCACCGGTGCTACCAAAAGCTTATGTATATTATGATGTGAACATTTTCAGGAGCCATCCGGCTAGGCCGGTACCAACCCTTTCTTTCTGAATCGCAAGAACATGCGTTGCGTGCCTTAAGAGGCCTTTGAATATACCCTCCGATCGAGGTTCCCACGCATCGGAAACTTGGTCTGTATCATTGCAAGTTAGCGATGAGTGTACCAGTGCGTGATTGAGCTTGGGTGTATCCGATTCAGCGGGTCTGATGGCAGACTGGAAGCACTTTGGGTAATTGCCACAGAAGTACGCAGAGGAAAGATCGATAACCGTCTAATCATAACCAAGCATCGAGTGGCTCCTGTCCTGTAGCCGAGGAGACAGCGAACGACGTAGGTGACTCCCGGCTACGACGTGCACAGTACACCTCAATTCGCCCATTATGACAATGGCAGTCAATCAGAGTCCTAATCAGCTGCCGAGATCTTTCAAGCGTCTTTTTGCGAGTATGTTTTCTGAGTTGGAATCGCTGCAGAAAGTCAACAGTGATGAGGGCTATTTTTGTTCCCCATGACACAGGATCGAGCGGACAACACTGTTCATGGTCTCTAAGTTATCATGATGATGGTTTTACACGGAAGATCTGTTGGTAATATGTATACACAGGACCAATGTAATGACATATGAGACGATCCTTGACGCATGTCGAGCACAGTACGGAGTAGATAAGTAGGTATGGAGTAAATCGATAGGTCTTGGCGATTCGCGGAGAGGTGGGTTGTCTCCTTGGCTCCGGCTCCGCCGCCGCAGCTTCTAGGAATCTACACTTCAACATACTCTCGAGATGACATGGAGGGAAGGAGCCTGGTTAACTTTGAAACTGATGATATCTGATGTGACTGCATTGCAAATCCTAGAAAGTCATTTCTCAGCCCAAGATCAGACGAACTTAGCTTTCTTGGTTGTGGTGGGTTGTCAAAGAAACAGACGTCTGCTCAGTTGTAATGTTGCACAGCCTCTTGCTGATATGGTAGAGGAGGTACCCCGTGCTCTATAGATACTCCATAGCCTATTACGATATCGAGAGGCACGTGTATGCAGAGTTCACCATCGTCCTCTTGATGGGCTTCTGCGTTTCAACCAAGTGACGATGTTACGAGATATTACATGCTAGAAAAATGCCAGAAACGTTGCAGAATTTATGCATTATGTAGATTAGTCAACTACTAATTCCAGCAGCGTCGACTTCTTCTGACACTGTTGTATGGAGTTCTCTTCCCTTCTTTGTAGGTTCCACGATAAAAATAGCTGCCTAAGAAGTGTCTGGGCAACGATGAGTGGCTAGCCTGTCACGTGCCAGGACTGATTGAACCGAACCCGCTTCCAATCTCCAGAAGGCGGGCGGCGATTTATCACACCCTGTCAGCTTCACTCCACCATCGCTCTAACTATTGACCTCTCACTACACCTACAAGGCACTCCTGTCCACTATCATTACACGTTCGCCCCTGGTTTCTGTCTTACGACGTTTACGACATCTTATTCTGCGAAAGAAGACTCCAAGTATTCGCAAGCCTCCAAGCAGAGTCGGTGATCCACAAGCTCTCACCACTCGAACTCAGGATATAACGAATTTCATCCTCGAAAGCCATCATGTCTGAGCAGCCTTACGATCCTTATATCCCTTCTGGCTCTAATGGGCCTTCCGCCAGCGCCGGCAGCGCAGCGCAGAATGGAGACCCTCGGACAAGGGAAATCGACAAAGTAAGTGAATTGACCTGTCTCTGGGCATTGAAAGAATAATCTCTACGGCCCGGGTTTGCAATTTTGAGGCTATATGGCAAGTCTCATGACTTGTCATGTCGCACGAGCGCTATCCTTTTTTGGCGGTCGAGGCGTTATGTTTTTCAATGCCTATTCTGAACCATTTGGCTGACTCTTTCCCCTTACCCAATAGAAAATTCAAGAGACCGTCGATACAATGCGCTCGAATATTTTCAAGGTATCGGAGCGTGGCGAACGCCTGGACTCTTTGCAGGACAAGACAGACAACCTGGCCGTATCTGCCCAGGGCTTCCGTCGGGGCGCTAACCGCGTGAGGAAGCAAATGTGGTGGAAGGACATGAAGATGCGCGTGTGCCTGGTCATCTGCATTATCTGCTTACTCATTGTCATCATTGTTCCTGCCGGTATGTCTCCCTCCCTGCTCACTCTCCGCACAATCTGGGCGACCGAATGCGCTGGCTAACCTGTGGATTCTAGTCGTCACGAGTACCAAACATTAAGTTACGAACGCAGCGAAAGTCATGTCTGATTTTGGGAATGGATGATATTTTCCAGCAGGTCTATTTGCGTTGAGGTTGTGTAGTTTCGTTTTCAGCCACTAATACCTTTCTGCTTCTTTTCTGGGCGTCAACAACTTCTGTGCTTATGAATCAAGCTTCTTGTCTCGGTAAGCCTCTGACGAGATACTCTCTGATACTCGGGATGGGCTGTACCATATGATCCGTGGCTGGTGAAGATGTAAATGATACTCCGGGCTCCCGCACTTCCCCGTGTTTCAATACGTTATTGCCTTTTGATCTTTGTGTCGACTTTGTCCGCCATCACTTATAATGAAACGAATCCGTATATGCCGATTCTGATGAACCTGCTATCTCTGCCCTCAATTATAAGGTATGGCGACTTGACGAGTGAGAACGAGCCTAAGAAGATATTGCTATCTCCACTATTAAGTATCTAGCTACAAGTATCTAGCCACAAGTATAGAACGCATTGTAAGGAGATTCTCCATCTCTCCAGGTACGAGAAGTGGAGCTTCATATATGGAGTACGCTAGCCCGGCTAGCCTATGAAGGGGTCAGGACGAACCACCAAAAGATCTGATAACGAAGGCGCAGAAAAGGCACGAGCGAGTTCGAAATCTCGGCTGTTTGTAACATTTCTGCAAGGTGCTGACTCTGCTTGAAGGCCCAGAAGGTCGGCTACGTTCAGTCAAACCTCCAGCGCAGAATATTATGCCGAAATGGATAGTAAGAAAATTACTACAGTGGGTTAATTTGACGATAAGTTAAGTGATTATTGCTGCATAGTGGCATGTAGAATGGGAATTGAATTTCTTGAAATGATCAATCACAGCAACCAATTGCGTGTATAGTGGGACTATTACAAAGTTAGGAAAGGAAATGGAGATCATATCTCGCGACCGAAGTTGTTCCTTTCCATAGCCCCATAGTCTGATAGAGAGAGGTACCTGAGTTTGACTATTGAGTCACGATAGCCGGCTCCGATGGTCGCAGCCAAGCTCGGGGTCACATTGGTCGATCAGGCTATATGACTCTGTGATGTCTCTCCGATCTTTTCCCACTCCTTCTTCTCCTTACTATTTCCGGGATCCTTTCTCAAGATTCTAGTGGTGCTAAACACCTCATCTTAGGTGTTGAGTTATTTTTCCTGCCCGAGTCTGGGTTCTCGAAAAAAGCAGGCGAGAAAAACCGCGCACGGTTGCGGCTGTGAGTACCACCCGCCTTAATTATTGGGAAAAACCCACTCCGACGTGCGGCCGATTTCCTGGGCGCCTTTGGAGATCAAACTCTTTGGAGTGTGGGAAAATCCATTGCGCACCCACACAACCCCTTCTGTAGACCTCTGACTTGGTTCTACTTTTCTTCTTTGCTATCTCTTACTCACACTGAGTTCCATCTAGACATTGTGTTCGTTCCAAGACCATTGAAAGCTGCCGCATGCTGGTTGACAAGATGTTCTCCCTTCGCACCGCTGTGCGGAGAGCTTCCACCAGCAAGCCCCTCCGCGCTCTCTCCGCACCGCACGCCGTTTCCTCTGCGAGACTCTGCTCTCCTCGTCATGCTCTGAAAGCTTCCGCTGTCCCCTTACTGCAGAGCCGTCCCTATTCCCGTGCCGCCGATCCTCACCTCTCGTCAACTCGGTCTACCGTTGTCCAGCTGCTGAGCAACATTGGTTCGAAGCGTGAGGTGCAGCAGTATCTCTCTCACTTCACGTCGGTCTCCTCTCAGCAATTCGCCGTGATTAAGGTTGGCGGTGCTATTATTACCGAACACCTTCAGACCCTGTCCTCGGCTCTTGCCTTCCTCAACCACGTCGGTCTCTACCCCATTGTCGTCCATGGAGCCGGACCTCAACTCAATCGCATGCTGGAGGCTGCTGGCGTGGAGCCACAATTTGAAGATGGTATCAGAGTGACGGACGGCAAGACTCTGGCCCTTGCCAGGAAGCTGTTTTTGGAGGAGAATCTGAAGTTGATCGAGGAGCTGGAGCGGATGGGTGTGAGGGCCCGTCCAATCAACGCAGGCGTGTTTTACGCCGACTACCTTGACAAGGAGAAGTACAACCTGGTTGGTAAGATCAATGGCGTCAACAAGAAGCCTATCGAATCTGCCATCGAAGCTGGCTGTCTGCCCATCCTCACCTCTATGGCGGAAACCCCGGACGGCCAGGTTCTGAACGTGAATGCGGACGTCGCTGCTGGTGAATTGGCCCGTGCCCTGCAGCCTCTGAAGATTGTCTACCTTGCTGAGAAAGGCGGATTGTTCAACGGTGACACTGGCGAGAAGATCTCTGTGATCAACCTCGATGAAGAGTACGATCACTTGATGACGCAGTGGTGGGTGCGCCACGGCACTCGCTTGAAGATCAAGGAGATGAAGGAGCTGCTCAACGATCTTCCCCGTACCTCGAGCGTTGCCATCATCCACCCCGCTGATCTCCAGAAGGAACTGTTCACCGACTCTGGAGCTGGAACTCTGATCCGCCGGGGTAACAAGGTGCACACGAAGACTTCTCTTGCCGAGTTCGAGGACTTGGAGAAGCTGAAGGATGTGCTTGTCCGCGACCGCGAGGGTCTTGATGCGAGGGCTACCGTCGACCGCTACGTCGAAGGTTTGAAGGAGCGTGACTTCAAGGTTTACTACGATGAGCCTATGGAAGCTCTTGCTGTCGTCTTGCCCCCAAGCCAAGATAACTCTTCTTCCTTCCCCCACCTGGCTACGTTCACGATCACCAAGTCCGGATGGTTGTCCAACGTCGCCGACAACGTTTTCGCCGCCATCAAGAAGGACTTCCCTCAATTGGTCTGGACAGTCAAGGAGAACGACGAGAACCTTACTTGGTTCTTTGACAAGGCTGATGGTAGCCTGAGCCGCGACGGCGAGGTTCTCTTCTGGTATGGTATCGAGAGCGGTGAAGAGGTCAAGCAGCTGGTGCAGGAGTTCAACCAGCATGGCCGCCAGATGTTTGGTGACATCAACCTTGAGGCCAGACTCCAGCGCGCGGCTCAGGCGGCCACTAACATTGGAAAGGGCTTTGGTGCCAGCGGTGCCTCTGTTGAGCAGAAGCGCGCATTCTCCTCCACCGCTAATGCTTTGCGGGCCGCTCGCTTCGGACGTCCCGCTGTCTCTCCCAGCGCGGTGAGATCCTACTCCACCACGAATCCCAACCCTCCTCTGGGAGAGAAGAACATGTCCAACAACCGGCCCTCTAAGGTTGCTCTCATTGGAGCCCGTGGCTACACTGGCCAAGCCCTGATCAACCTGATCAATGCTCACCCCTACATGGATCTCCGCCATGTTTCTTCTCGCGAGCTGGCTGGCAAGAAGTTGCAGGGTTATGACAAGCGTGAGATCGTTTACGAGAATCTGAGCCCCGAAGACGTGAAGCGCATGTCTGCGAACGGTGATGTGGACTGCTGGGTCATGGCTCTTCCTAACGGTGTTTGCAAGCCGTTCGTGGATGCTGTTGACCAGGGCTCTGAGACTGGCAACGTCATTGTCGACCTGAGCGCCGATTACCGCTTCGACGACAAGTGGACTTACGGTCTTCCTGAGCTGGTCAACCGTGGTAAGATCGCTCAGGCCACTCGTATCTCCAACCCCGGTTGCTATGCTACTGCTGCCCAAATCGGCATTGCTCCTCTCGTTCCCTACCTCGGTGGACAGCCCACCGTCTTTGGTGTCTCCGGATACTCGGGCGCTGGCACCAAGCCTAGCCCCAAGAACGATGTTCAGAACCTCACGAACAACATCATTCCTTACAGCTTGACTGACCACATCCACGAGAGGGAGATCAGCACACAGCTTGGAACTAGCATTGCCTTTATCCCTCACGTTGCTGTCTGGTTCCAAGGCATTCACGTATGTACTTCGCTGACATTCATCTATTGGCCCTTCTTCTATATGCTTGTTTCAGACACTGACTTTGTTCGCACAGCACACCATCAACATTCCTCTCAACCAGGAGATGACTTCTCGCGACATTCGCAACATCTACCAGGAGCGTTACGCCGGCGAGAAGCTTGTGAAGATCATTGGTGAGGCGCCTCTCGTCAAGAACATTGCCGGCCGTCATGGTATCGAGGTCGGAGGATTTGCTGTTCACTCCAGCGGCAAGCGTGTCGTCGTTTGCGCTACGATCGACAACCTTCTGAAGGGTGCGGCCACTCAGTGCCTTCGTAAGTGCCCCGTCCAGTGCTGTTTCAAAAGGACACATTACTCATACGCCTTCACAGAGAACATGAACCTCGCTCTCGGCTATGGCGAGTACGAAGGCATCCCTCTCGAGTAGAACTTTCTATGAATGGTAGATATCGGTTATATATGTTTGATATAGTTCGGGGAAGGTATGTCATGTATATCAAACATGGATGTTTGATAATATAAGGAGATCTCATTTGGCGTCGAATTTCTACATTGGGTTTCCTCCCGGTCATCTTTCCTTTCGCATGTCTCATACCCGCATGCGTCTCTATCGAAGCTATGGGTTCGAAATCCCCGTAAATGCCCCGAACTCTCGATCCGTTTCATAGAGTCAACCTATTCTTTTTCCCTTTTCCCTAAACGTCTGGGGTTCCATCTGATAGACTTTCGGTTTTTTATCTATCTTTTCCCATACTCCCATTATCGTTTCTGTCTAAGATTCGCGGAAAAAAGTGTATTCTGTCTGGCGATGCATTGGTGCTGACGGGGTGAAGATGAGATATCGGGCATTCATAATTTACCAACTTTCTTAATGAGCCCTCATCCATCTGCTCGTCCTTACTTTACACGGTTGGGCAGAGTCCTTCCGGCCTGGAAGTCCTGGGCCTTGGATGATTGCTGGTGTAGACTCACAGTTACAAAGTATAGGTAGACATTAGAAGAACCGATTCTACCAAGTCCGAAAATCAATAACTGGTGGTTCAGCTTTCAGCAGAGTAGGGGCGTCCAAACGAAGGAGCTCGGTTTTCGAACTTGCAAGAGGACTGTGGCATCATCAGATGCTGAAGCACGCGCTTTTACTCTCTTCTCGATCCTCGAAGCGAAGAACTTTCCGGTTCCCAGACCCTCCACCACCTGTCTCTCATCTTTCCATTGTCTCGTATCATCCTAATCATGCCAACAGTCATCTTCTTTCGCAGGGCATGAGCATCATTCGAGCTTGACTGATACACTTTGAGAAAGCAAAACTCTTCTGGTCAGCAGATGTGATAGTAAGCCTCCAGAGTTCTACAACTCCTTCTCGTCCAATATCCCAGAACTTCTGCGGGCTACCTCCGCGTTAGAAAGCTGACAATATCGGAGTCCTACCATTTGGGGCATTACTTTGATTCTTCATTGCAATATAAAATCCATCCCATAAAACCTCGGACACCAACAGACTCGCCCAACGCGCAAGAGAACAGCTCGCGTCGCGACGAGAGTGGTCCAACTTAATCACATCTGAAAAGACAAGGCCACGAAGGATCGTCATCATGTTCTACAGTCACGAAAGTAAGTACTATCTTTCTGTTGACTCATTCTAGAGGCTCTCTGTATCTTCCGGGTCCTTTCCCAGCTTTCACGCCGCTGACTCTTGCCTTTACTCTAGTTCTCACATCTCCCGAGCACGGAGTCGCTACGATATGGTATCAATTCTTTCTCAGCTTACATATGTGCCAGCTGACATGTTCTTCTCGCAGGCTGGTTGCAACGCTAGGGTCAAGATCCATCACAAGAAGATTGAACAAGAAGGCGATACTGGACGTGGATGTTCCGAAAGCTTGCGAGGTCATCATGGATCCTGCGGCACCTATGGCGTTGAGACTCCAGGGGAACCTACTGTGAGAGCTTCATCATCTGGGTCAACCCAGAAGGTCGGGTTATTGACAGCAGACTACGCAGATACGGAGTCGCCCGAGTCTACAATCAACAGTGTCGCTATACTCTCACAGATGTTCAGGCAATGCATGACAGATTGAGATCAATGTTGGGAGCTCTTCCCGGCACAGCGTTGGATCCGTCGGCTGGCAAAGCTAGGTCCGTGGTCTTCTAGGTCTCGACTCGTTGCATCGTTGGACCTTTCTGTCTTTGAAAGCATACTGATGCAATTCTTTTCTCAGGCCTGATCAGCTCATCCTGCCTTATGACCCATCGTTCCTCCCTGAGAACAATCTACCAGGGTTGGGTTTGGATTTCTTTGGGCTGAACCCGTCGAAGAATGATCGAGCAAGCCAGCAATCCAGCTTCCAATTACCAATGACCCCTGACCTAAGTCTGACCGCTGTCTCGCGTAACTCCAGTTTGCAGCTTAACTTTGGGTCGCAAGATCTAATCCTGAGAGATATACATGGGTTCGGTTCTGAGAGCGAAATGACGAACTCTTTTCAAAGAAGTGTTCAGCTTGGGCGGATTGCAGCTACGGCTCTCAATGATGAAGAGGGCATTCTTCTGCAGCCTGACTTTGACTTTGATGAAGATGGAAATCTCATTGAGCTTGGGGGCCTAAACACTGCTGCTGAGGTTGGAAAGCGCAACTCTGGCTGGCTTGACGCTCAGGCACAGGTCACTGGTGAGGTGAAAGAGGGTGAATTGAATGATATCTCCTGGGACTATCAGGTACAGTTTGCACAGGACGGGTTGTTGTTCTTACTGACAATATCTCCCCAGCCAATGCTAGCCGATGAGGGCATGCAAGCAATTACTGAACACGGACAGCCTAACCCCGTTTTCAACGGAGACACATCTATGCCTCAAGCTCCTGAAGTACAACACCCGGAAGACGTAGAGAATGCTTCAGGCACTCGGGAGGCACCAATGCGTCGAACTCGAAGAATCCCGAGAGCCGTTGCAACAGATACTCAAACTGCGCTGCGAAACACTGAACTAGCTCAATACAATAACGAATACGTACAAAATATGGCCGCTGCTCTAAAGCAGAAGCTGAAAAATAGAGTGCCTACCCAAGCTAAGAAGAACGCAAAATTCTGGGTCTTTGGCCAGGGAATTGGCTCAGTTGGCGTTGGGTTGGGCACTTCTCATGTCCAGCATCCTCTGCACTTCTTCTCGGGAGAGACTTTGTACGCATCGCTGACAAACGTCGAAAGATCAAAGAAACGCAAGGGCTCTCCTTCGACAACCGAAGACAGTGATGCTGATTCCGAGACTCGTCGCGTTCGACGCAGGGAAGAGTCGGATGAACAGCTCGGCCGATGTGGACTATTTCAAGACGATAACAACTTACATGATGTTCGTGGCCAACCTTTTTTGCGCTATTTGATTTCGGTCCTATGAGCTATGCAATTACTGACAGTTATCTAGGATGTAGAGATTGGTCGTCATGCCTCATCAGACCTTCGCGACGACTCCTCCCAAATGCCCCGGAATATCACAGCGTCCGTCCGAAGCTCCCGACTTGGCCTGTCTGCAACAAGCATCTTCCGTGGATTTGGCAGCATCAGTGACTTTTCTGCTCGGGGCATTCACGATTCTGCAGCATCCATGCCTCCACTTGCAGCACCAGGCAGAGCTCGCAGTCGCCTAACAAGTGCAAGTCCTCTGGCTGGACGCGGCTTTCAGTACGAGTTGGAGGACCTTGCAATCCCGGGAACCCAAGAAGATGACGTAAATTTCCTTGAAGACATTGATCTAGCTGGCTACCTCCAGAGCGAGCTTGACGTCGGAACCAACGCCGAACCCAAGGACGAGACTGACAGGAAGCGAGCAGCCTTCCGTGACCGGCTGTTGAAATCTAGTATGGACCAGGAGAGCCTGAACTTTCTCGAGTTCCTCAACCTCCAGCTTGAGGAGCCCGCTCAAGACCCTGCAGAGCAGGATACGGGTGCTGGCTTTCTTAGTCTCGATGCTTCTGATGGTAAAGAAGTAGCATTTTCGATGCTCCTGCCTCCTGAAAGTACCTCTCGTACAGTCGCCACGCATGGCCTGATGCACATACTTACCCTGGCAACAAAGGGCTTTCTTTCAGTTTATCAGGACCCGTACGAGGATGAGAGTACCGAGGAGTACGGTGTTCGCTACAAATTCGGAGAGATCTACTTGCGCTTATCCGACATGTAGGCTCTCCTACGATGGCTGTCGATCGCAACGACAACATGTAACAGTGACATCCAAAATCTTCTCATATTTCATTTTTCGATCTTCGGCTGATAATATGACTCATATTAAAATATCTGCGATGCAATGATCCTATCTATTTGCTTACATTTCTCGTGGAAAAGCATTTTTACTTCTCTTTGTACTATTGTTTCCATTCCCTTTCTTCCTGCCCCTTTTTTAAATTTGTTCTTGATGTTACCATAACCAATACTACAAAGCTTATATCTATCAAAATATCTCATCAAAAAGCATACTTTTTGCCTGAACACAGTCACAGCTCTTTCTGAAGTGCGTTTCACATTGTTAACATATAGATATAGTAGGAGACCCGGCAGTGTAAGTATCTAGAATATCGAAATCGTTAGTCCACTCTACTGCTCTATATTGATAGCTGATTGAAGCAACTAAGTCGCTGGACTTCATCAACATAATCAACTAGTGTTAATTAATCTTGTTCACGCTTAAAGGTGGTGCGTGGAGTACACTTCCTCCAAGGGTATGATTTTGATCACTTCTGGCATCTAAATAGGACCTCCTGCCCGATTTCCTATCGCACTTACTGGCCGGCTGGCCTAATGGTAAGGCGTTGCTCTCCTAAAGCAAAGATTGCAGGTTCGATCCCTGCGTCGGTCGAATTTTTTGCCTTCTTTTTATTTCCTTCCCTAAGAAATCTCATATTCATCATTTGATCACTGAATACCAATCTAGTCGATTTCGTCTGAAATAATTCGCCATATGGGAGGAAGATCCCTACGGAGTACTATCTACTACAGTATGGACGTTTGGTTAGATCGCGTGTATACGGCAGTATATATATCTTGATGAGGACCGGTACGGAGATGTAGCGTCTCAGGTATTTTCAGGCTGTAAAAACAACTGGCATGTTTCAAGACTGCATACCAACTACGTATTGGTTGTGTTCAGTAATGGCAATACATCATCAACAGATCGCCAGGACGCGCATCAGTCCTCCGGTCAATCTTCATGCATTCAATGTCCACTGAAGAGCTTTGTGATCAAGGCGTAGCATTGTGCTCTTAAGGCTCTCGACCCCTCCTCCGAGGCAATACGCGAGTGGGATGGTGGTCGTGCCACGGCTTTAGGAGGAATGGCCGAGATAAATCACTCTCAAAAATTTAATGTATATCAACTTTATCTACTTTCGTTCCAGATGGCCGTATGATTAAATAGAGTCGTGATACATGGGGGATTCGTATGCGTAGCAACGGCCATGATTATTGCATGGAAGAGATCCGCGTTACGGGTACACGAGATTCTAGCCAAAGTCCTGATACGCAGTATTATGGCAGTACAGAGATCCATACTGGTACCATTTGTTACTTGACTTGTCCAGAATACTACTAGAGCAACAATATAGAATATGAAATCGTATTTGATAATCGTTCTGGATATTACAATCAGAGAAGTCATACTAAATGGCCGGAAAGCGACAAAGGGAAATAGCGTTGCTTTCCACCACCTCGGTTCTATGGCTTATCATTCGACCGCGTGACAGTTTTAGACTTTCAGCTGTGAAGGCTCCCAATGTGCCAGGACGTCCATCAGGCAATGATAGGAGCAACAAAAATATCGAAGAGAATGGGCTACCAGGAGGGTCAAATAATAAGCATAGGGAAGTGCCAGATGAATTATTAGGAGTATTTACGAGTGTAAGATGACCGACCATTGTCGAGTAATGATTGGCAGTCACTTCTGGGCCAGTATAAAAATTACGCTTAAGGTAAGGTTCTGTCCTGACGAGCTCGCGTAAGTTAACCGCCACCGTCCTGTCTTGTCCCCGTCTCGTCTCGTCTCGTGTTCTGCCCGTCAAACCGAAACTCTTTCCTTTTCTCCCTCGCTCACCCCGAGTCTGCTCCCTCTCAGCTCCGACGACTTCCTCCCCTTACCATCAGCTGAGACCTATTCTTCATCTCTGGTCATCTCTTGCTGTTTCTGTAATTCTGGTTTTCATCAAGTTTTCCCATTTATTTCGCCTTGAACATGGGTCGTACCGTCGATCAGGAAGTTCACGCGGCGTTTGTCGAGTTCCGCGCCAAGGAAGACGATAAGGTGCGTGACTTGTATTTCCCGTAATATTTCAACCACCCGCTTCACTGTCGTCACTAACAAAACACCTTGTTTGCTTGGTTGTTCTGCAGTGTCTTTCAGTCCAGTGTATCTATTGCCAGCAAATTCGCGCAAAGAATACATCGCGCCAGAAGCAGCACCTGCTCGAGTGTCCCGGACTTCGCGGTCAGAATCAGACAGCACAATCTGCGCCCAACGGCATCAGTGCTGCAAATGGATACCCTGCAACTCCGAATGGTGCAGCTGCCACGGCACCTGGCGCTGGCCCAGGGCCTGGCACAGGTGCACTCCCGACTCCCAACGGACCGATGATGACGAACGGCGTCAACCCACATGCTACCTCGATGCAGACTCCGCTGCAGAACATGCAAGGACGCGCTGCGTTGCCGACTCCCGGCCCTCCCACCGGACCTGCCTCTGCTACTAGTTCCCAGCAGCCGACTCGCGCTACTCCTAAGTCGAAGCCCAAGGCCTCCACCTCGAATCTCCCGGCTCCTCCTCTAGATGACGTCCATGCTGCATTTGTCGAGTTTCGTGCGAAGGAGGAAGACAAGGTAAGCGAATGGACTGATCGGACCTAAACTAAAATGGATGGATGCTAATTAAGACAGTGTCTGTCCGTGCAATGCATCTACTGCCAGCAGGTTCGCGCGAAGAACACCAGCAGACAGCGCCAGCACCTCCTGGAATGCCCCACCTACCTTAGTGTCATGAAAGACTCGATCCCTGCCAATAACCTCTTGCATACATTCCCTGAAGGTGATATCGCTCGGTCTCTGCAGATCCCCGCGCCTACTTTGGAGCTGGACTTCCGCATGAGCATCAAGATGAACCCGAAAGTTGCTGTCGGTCCGAGTATTTGGGGTCAGAGAGATTGGGTAACATTTATTGGTGGTCAATGGGCGGGCCGATGGGGCAAAGGCATTGTTTTGGTGAGCACTCCTTTTTCTTTGTTGCAAAGCAGTGCTAATGCTCTTTGTAGCCCGGAGGACAGGACTCGCAGATTGTGACCAAGGAATCTATTACCAACATGCGGTCGAACTATGTGCTCCAGACCGCAGATGATCCGCCAGCCTTCATCATTGTCAAGACTGAAGGATGGCTGACAGGCGCCAAAGACGTTCTGGATAAGGTCAACGACCCTAATATTGCGGACACAATTAATCCCAACACCTACAAGTATCGCGTCAATCTTTCCATGGAAACTGGAGATGAGCGTTATGCTTTCTTGAACACTCTCATGTGGATTGCCAGTGGTTGCCGCAGGGGCCATGAAGGTCAGTCGAGACACTTTTGTCATTTACAGAGTCATGCTAACGGCCTATAGTTATCTTCGATGCATTCCGCGTCAACTAGATCCGAACTCAAGCAAATCTGTTCCGTCTGTTTATTGAGCGTAGTTTTTCTTTCTTTGGTGATGGGAAAATATCGGTCTTGTTCATCTTTTTTTCCTTTGTAATGCTATAGGCCAGTCCACTATCCTCATCCGGCGTGATAATGTCTCGCGTCACGTTGATGGATTCCCTGCTGGGTTCTTTTGGCATGGGCACTGCATTGCCTCGTCTCGACCGCACTACTGTCTGGTGTATCTTCTTGCGTTCGTTGATTTCCTTCCACATGTACGCTAGTCTCTATTCTTCATCTGTCGCAGATTGCCAGACCGTTACAAGTCGATTTCGTCTGTTGTCTCCTTCGCCTCTACCTGAGCAACGAGGATTTTCTGTATCTTTACATCTAAAACTGGATATTGCATGATATTTTCGTTTGCGACGTAGAGGCCTGAATTCCAGAGTCTAAGCAGATCCAGAGTCAACATGATCTGAAACCTGACCGCATATGAGGACAGGGAACAACGCCGAATTAAGACGAAAATGCCTGTACGCATGATTAAACCACAGATACTATTGCTTTATGTATAGGACTCTATACGCATACATCAATGGTGCTGAACGAATGTACCTAGGTATTATCCTGTCAGTAAGGTACCCAGTAAATTACTAGGCTGTTTACCTGGGATGTTGACAGGTATCATTTCTTTGCTTTACCCCAGTTCTAGACCGATGTACGGAAGTACACTAATGGAAATTATTGAAATCATTATGGTCTCCCAGGTACTCGGTACCTGACCCATCAACTCCGTAACTACATAGTAAAATTAAAACATGCTAGCCCGGTTTGGTTTTGAGCTTAATTCAGCCTTGGGGTTTGTTTCTATTTGTCAGTGGGGATAGTGCCTGAGGCAGGATTGGTTCTGTATTCGTACCTTACTTTACGATTATAGATTGAAACCGAACGTTGAAAGGGTTCGTGGTATCCTGTAAAATTTCGGATGATGGTAATTATCGTTGAAATTGAGGGTACTCTCTAGATAACTCTAGTGAACTACGGGAATTTTTATCTCTACAGCTGTCAAGCAAGTCGCTAGCATTGTTGTTATCCGGTCATGATGGGGTACATGTTTAGAAGCCTGTAATTTGGATCGTTAGCATTGATTGCCAGGAAGCCGAAGAGAACAGATAGCTTACCCTTCTCGGTGTTTCCCTCTCCCATGCTCTTGCTGCTGCTGCTGCCGCTCTGGATGGCGCCCAGGATGCCGTCCATGTACGGTGCACCGCTCCATTTCTGGTGGGTGAGGACTTCGACGCCGAGTTCCTTTTCGCGGGACTGGATCAGTCGCACGTAAGCGAGCATTCCCTCGTCCTTGAAGGCTCGCGAAAGTTCGGTCGTGATTGTGGCATTGCTGTGTAGACCGGCAAGGGAGATGAGTTGTAGGATAAAGCTATTACAATAGTCAGTTTCTGCCGCGCATTAAGAAATTATGGCTCTTCAACTCACCCGTGCTTGGCGAGATCCCAGACAAAAGACTTGAGGGATGCCTCGTCAAAGCCCTGGCCCATCCAGTTGAATGACGGGCTAAGGTTGTAGACCAACTTTTTTCCGGGGTATGCGGCGTGAACTTCGCTTGCTAGTTTTCCAGCCTTCTCGACATTGGGGTCGCCGGTTTCAACCCACAACAGGTCTGCATAAGGGGCGAATTCCTTGGCCCGCTTTGTGGCTGCCGGAAAGCCGGCACGGTAGTGGTAGAATCCCTCCCTGGTTCTGGGGCTGTCACAGGACCAGACGACGGGTTTCTTTGTGTAGTCGCTCGCCAGAGCTCGGCGACGCGAGATAGACAGGTCAGGGTTCTCTTGGACCCTCTTTTTGTATGCATCACGGGCAGACTGAGGCGCTCCTTCGGCTTCGAGATGCGCGTCGACAGCTGGCCCATCATTTAGCTTCTACTCTTGCAGACCCGAAATAATGAGAATCGATATACCTTCATCAAAAGTGACAAGCTTGTGCTTCTTCACCCACTCCAGCTCAAATGCATCAACCTCTGCAGGAGCAGCACCTTCGCGCTCCATTGCTTGTAGGGTCTCCGCCAAAGGCTCGACCTCCTCCGCAACACCGAGGATGAACTCGTGATCACGCACATCGATGGCACTGCTAATCAACTTCCCACTCTCAGAATCTGTTCGAGCAATTACCAGATTCTCGACCCCCATCATGTCCCATTGGAAACGAGCGGCGACCAGTCTGTTGATGTGTTCTCCAATAGGCACAAGGACTTTCCCAGCCAGATGACCGCACTTCTTGCCGCCATGCAGCTGATCTTCGAAATGAACAGCCGCAGCACCGTTCTCCGCGAAAAGCTTGGCCAATTTGAGGACCGCGGAAAGACCGCCATGTCTGTATAATGAAGGTTGTCAGTTCGTGGATCATCAAATGCAGCATGGTGATGAAGCGCACCCAGTATCGCCATCTGCAACGATCGGTCTCATGTAGTCGACATATGGGGTTGACTTTCGCTGTTCCGGGGTCATTTTTCGCCTGGCATCCCATTGTTTGCGATCATGCATTTGTTGCGCCTTGAACAATCTCTGTACCTGGTTGGGGACGGTATTGTACGGGTAGTCGCCAAAGTCCGGTGAAACCTCATTCGTCGTAGTCAAGAGGGAGGAGCAGGCCCAGCCTGAGATATACAGAACCTCCTGGTTTGGAGCTTGCTGTGTCATTTGTACGGGATCGATTGCACCCACTTCGCAAGTATTAGTCCAGGTCCAATAATCCCGATAAAGGCCCTACATACTGGTATGAACCGGCTTTCCCTCTGCCGCTCTCTCATTTAGCAGATTGAACAGCTTACGAGCCATTAGAGAACTCGGATATGTCTGCTGCAAAGTGCCACGTTTGCTGACAACGTCCGCGGCCGAGTAGGGTCTCTTGATACCCTCGAACCGCGGAGATTGCCACCATGCCTCTACATCTTTAATTTGTTGCTCATAAAGCGCATCCTCCGCAGCCCCAGCCTTCTCAGCTGTTGACAGCAACTGAAATGAGTCTGATGGCAAGGCCGTCGAAACGGGAGGCTCGACGGTCGGCAGCGATGATGATGACATCCGCGGATAACCGCATGTGAATGAACGCAGGGCGAGACGAGACGGACTGCCGGCAGTCGAAGAGAGGGTAGGGAGGCGTCGAGGAATCCGACGAGGAACTGACCGAAACATCTTCACAGTCCAAATTAAATTTCCGGTATGAACATGAGGAGAAACAAGAGAAAAGTAGAAACGATGGATAGACGAAGGTGATGTTATGGGGAGATTCTGGGGAGCTTAAGCCTTTTGGGAGGGATTGCCAGCGTCCCCGCCATTGGACCGATCAGCCAACCTCGGTCTGGGGGCCCGCGGCAGCCCGCTTGGCCCTACAGCGGATTCCCCGCGGGCCGATGTCGCCTATTTGTCTTTTTTCCGCATTTCGCAGATTATTTTTAATAATGACGAATGATGTTCAGTCCAACAGGTCCTTGAGTTTAAGTTGATATGTCTCCTTGAGCACGGGTAAAGGATTTATCTTGAGTACGCAAAAGCTTCTCAAGTGGATAGCGATCAAGAAGCCAGCCCTTCACAGGAAGCCGTAATCTAGGTTATCTTTGCACCTTGACCACCAGCACTGAGTTCTGTATACGAAGGCCCCTGGCATACGCTTCCCCCCATTAGGGATCGATGTGCTCTGATGTTTTTTCAAGGATTGCGCTTCATCGCCATTCAGATGTCAGGCTCGTTGGCTGCGCAGGGAAAAGTCAGAAAGTTCCTGAAGCGCTGCCAATCCAACATCCACATCTCTTGAAAGTGTCTGTCCCGGATGACCTTGCAGTACTTGTCATGTCCTCTCTTCTGATCGTCTATCTGGCAAGTCTATGATATAATCAATATTACGCAAGTCCTCACACGGCGGCTGTATCGGTCCTCACCACGCTGCAGTACGATAAAATGCCGCACCGTTGACATTCCTGCGATGCTTTTTTGCCACAACTGTGACAGCTTTTGTGCTTTGCGAAGCTCCTTGGCCATATTTGGACCTGATCATTGAGTCGGAGCAAGTCGTGCAGGGATAAAGGTATGAGCTGGGTTCCTTTCAGCACATTGTCGCAGGGAGGGAATCGGCTGGAAGGAATTCCAGCATAGTCTGTTCGTACCTTGATCGAGTAATGGTCCGTCACAATAACATCGATTGACTTCCAGCGTGAGATATGCTTTCGAGCATACATGATGGCAACCGTACGTTCGAGCTTCAGGTCAGGTGTCACAAACGAGTCTCCTAAATCGTGAGTATGAAAGACGATATGAAAGGGCTCCTCGTTATAGAGACTGCGAGCCATGAGTTTGAGTGGAAAGCCTTTATTGATCTTAATAATCTCCGCGAGTAGACACCAATGCCTTCGTGGTTCGATCACCTGGTCACTGACATGTTTATAGTGCTCTGGGTCATAGATCTGATAATCCGGCAGGTCAAGGACTCTAGGGAACGAGACTCTATCGCGCAGGTTTGCGTATTTGGCCATATTGCTGACTGTTTACCACTGGTCTGGTAGAAGCCATATTTTTGAAGGAACGACAGTATATATACAGTCCGCTGAGTGCTTGATACTTCATTCACTGTTATTTGCTTTGGGTTTTGAGTGAATGATAGATAATGGTTCATTTTTGAAAGTCATTCATACTTGTCAGTCTCCACTCCCAAATCATTCAATTCAGCGGACTGTGGTTGAAGAAAAGAGATAGGAGAGTATTATGTCTAGAGGTACCTACTCGAATCTTGAGCGACCGAGATGTTTCCATATCATGATCTGCTGGTCAGTAATCTCTGTATCCAGCCTTCTCAAATTGGGCGGATAAGAAGAGGTAGAGTTTGAATATAGAGGGAACATAGATAATCTTTCTATCCGAGCAGCTCTTCTATGATACAACCCCTGTGTCTTAAGTGCGGAGTCGTGCCTTAAAACCTAAGGATATCATGAGGGGTAAAAGCGTAATAACCCATCAACAACTGGCGAAGGAAAGGAAGCATCGAATAAGAGTCCAGGGATTACCTCACACGAGCCACTCTCGAACAGGCAAGGCCAAGAAAGTTGATCATCTCCAACTCTTCGGACTTGGACTTGCTGTCATACCTCAACCTTCTTCTCCCTCCGAGTGGCGCTCATTGTACTATCTCTTTCACGATGATTGGGCCTTGTCATAATCGCGGCAAGTATTCCACACTTCCGTCTAGGCAGTGACTGGCCATGTTGAGCTGACCCAATGATGCAGAGGGGAGTTGATTGCTCCTTTCTAAGCTTCACAATGAGCAAGACACTGAATGGAGTTACTTCAACGGCTCCAACTCTACCGTGGTAGCTTCTCCTGTCTATTTCCAACAGAAGGTTACCGGTTGTTGTCTGCGTCAGTTAAGGAGTGGCTTATCGAGTCTGATCGCCGAATCTGCGACCTCAACCTTACTCCAGCAGTCGCCCCCGCAATCTGCACGTTTAGTGCAATCCTTATCATCTGGATGCGTTTCTCCTCACGGCTCGGCTCTCTCTCGAGGCCGTAGTTTACCTATCGTTTCTCAAGTGACAGCAAGCTCTTCTCCGGCACTCCTTTCGATTTGACAGATACGGATGTTATGGCTTATCTATTGCTTTTGCCGCCTCCTCTGGAATCATAATCCATTGTTATTCTTCCCTCTCTCATTCTTGTCCTGCTTTCTTATTTGGATCTGTCTCCTCCAGTGGATGGGAGTCTCCATATCGCCCAAGTTCTTATTGTCATTACCCTGAGCGGCATGGACAACATCAAAATCCCATCGCCTTCGACAATTCTAGACACTACTGCCTCCATTCCTCCGTCCGCCGGGACATTTGATTCGGCCTCTTCTATCGAAAGAAGCGCACCACCGAATCGAGCTACACAAGGAGGAGTCACTAACAAGCCCAAGCAATCTAAAAGTCGAAATGGTAAAGTTCATTTCTATTAACTGTTAAAGAAATCAAGTCTCGATGTCGGATCGGTGTAAACCGCTCACATACTTCCAGCGAAAAGAATTGCGCAGAGCGCTGACTCCATTTCCTTTTCACCGTACATTAGGCTGCATTACCTGCAAGGCAAAGAGACTTAAATGTGATGAGTCGAAGCCGACTTGTCTCCAATGCAAGAAGCGCAACGTGGAGTGTGGAGGTTACAAAAAGGACTTTAAATGGCGTCCATTCGAAGAAACCAACGTGGTCAGCAGGATTTCTTCTATTCAAGCCAGGAAGAGTAAGTGTGCAGGTTTGCAAGGTCTGCATTTTCTAGCCACCACTAAGATCTCTCAGGTGATCCGGCCACATCAGGCAAAGAAAGGAGGGCCAGTCGTTCAGTGCAGGCGGGCAAGGATCGTCAACCTTGGCCGGTTAGCGCTCGATCATCCACACCGACAGCATCCTCTCTGGAATCGAATGATGCTGCACCCATTCATACGCTCCAGTCAGGCAATTCTTCCACTGACTCACCACTTGCATTGACCCAAGAAAACCTCAAATCCTGGAACGGTGGCATATGTCGTTTTCTAGATTTCAGTAATGCAGAGGATGAGCTATTCACGCCCATTTTCACCAATAGTTCACCGCTGGAACAGTCTCCACGGCTCTCCGATATTGTACCCTCCGCTCTGGATATCCATACGAGCCCGATACGGAAGCCACTGGGGCTGGCTTCGCAGAACACGACTCTTCGACCGGGCAACTTGAGCTTCGCAGCACTTCTTGAAGAGGACAATGATAAAATAGAAGAAATAGCCCGCCAGTCCGATGAGTATACTGATCCATGGCTGGTAGGATTTTCCGATGGCGGGGCGCCGTCCGAGACGTCGAATACCCCCGCTATGCTGACCAAGGAGCCAAAGTTTGATATTGCCAGTCCCGAAATGTTGGTACTGCAATTTGACAGGTTCACTTGCGGGATTTTGTCTGTTAAGGATGGGTTAAACGAAAACCCCTGGAGGACTCTGATATGGCCTCTGGCCGGAGAGACTCCAGCCTTGTACCATGCGATATTCTCTATGGCGGCTTTCCATTCAAGCAAGGACAATCCGGGGCTAAGAATGCACGGCGTTGATCATATGAGAAGAAGCATTACTTACATGGTCCAAGATATACAGAACATGCGGACAGATGCTGCCTTAGCTACGAGCTTGGCGCTGGCATTCGCAGACACATGGGACCAACACACGCGCAACTGTATCCAGCATGTACGTGGGGCCAAGGCACTCGTATTGCAAGTCCTAGGGTCCAAGGTTCGGGATGCAAACGACATCGAGAGAATCCGGTTTCTATATAATACCTGGTTGTATATGGACGCAATCGCACGCTTAACCTCTCGGGACGACGAGGGAGATCAGGATATGAACTTCTCCATCTTCCAGCTGCCCCGAGACGCAGTTCATGAGATTGATCCTTTGATGGGCTGCGCCACTACACTCTTTCCACTCATCAACCAGGTCGCCAGACTGATCCAACGGGTTCGGAAGACGGAATCAAATTCAATTTCTCTTGTCTCTCAGGCTATCGAGCTAAAAAGACTTATCGAGCAATGGGAACCACCGGAGTGGTTCGTGCCGCCCGAGGATCCAACATCCGAAGTACAGCACAGTATCCAGACGGCCCACGCCTATCGTTGGGCGACTTTATTGTATCTCCATCAAGCAGTGCCAGAAATGCCGTCAGAACCAGCTAGTGACCTGGCCAAGCGTGTATTGATACTGCTGGCTACTGTTCCTTCGGGTTCCCGAACGACGATTGTTCAGATGTTCCCTCTGATAGCAGCTGGATGCGAGGCCGAACCAGGAGAGGATCGCCAGTGGGTTTTGAGTCGATGGAGAGCGATCCAGTCTCGTCTCATGATAGGGTCCATCGATCGATGTATTGAAGTAGTCCAGGAAGTTTGGTCTCGCCGTGACACCGTCGAGGCAGAAAAGCAGCGACGCCACGAGCGCGTGCTTAACAGGTCCAATTCCCAGAGCAAAGGCGGTCCGGGTTTAGCATGTCAGGAAACGAAGGAACGATTCGTCAGCAGTTTCGCCATCCCTTCCGACCTAGCAGTATCGTCTAGACCCCCATTCGTAGGCGCTCGAAGAAGCTCGGCTGTGTCGCCATTGGAAAACATCGAATTCGAGAAGACAGTTAGAGGTAAATTACATTGGGTCAGTGTCATGCAAGAATGGGGATGGGAAGGTGAGTCTTTATCTTGTTCCGTTTGACGGTCTGCATTGGACTTCATTCTTCGGTACCTGAGCTGAATTGGACTGTTGTTTTTGCAGTGTTTCTGGGATAAGAAAAATAACGGGATCCAAAGGTTGATGGGTGCGATTTTCTACCGAGGATGGGACATGTTCTTGTTTGCAGCTGAGCCTTTGACTCGGAGCTGTTCAAATGGCCTGCATTCTCTTGGCTTCTGGGACTGTTGCAATGTTGCAGGCGGCTGGCCTGATTTTGAGTGGCCTTCATTTTCTTTGTCCTCAAGGCGAGATGCAGCGAAGTCATCGCTGGCTAGATACGATCGGAGTGAAGCCAGATATAACTCGAGGTCGCTCGTGACCTTGACAGTCGACATTCCGACGAAAGAGGCAGGCATATACTTGTTGAAATCGTCAATGATTGGCGGTTCGGTCGCGGTAGGATGACTTGGAATTGATGTCAAGTTGCGGTTGGGTTACGGACTTTCCTTCTACTTGATTAGCATGGCGTTCGGAGGTGGTTGCAACGGCTTGCTTGCGGCTCATGTACTGAATGCTATACGGACTTGGCCTTGTTTTGGTGCTTTGATTGCGTTGGGGCAACCATAAGAGGGTCCAAGTTGGGATCGTCTTTTGAAGATGTCGCTTAGGGAACAAGGTCTTTTGAACAGCTGCTCCGGATTTGCTTATGCAATGGGTTGGCGCATGGGCTAAACGAGCATGAGACAATTTGCTCACGGAGCTTCTTTCCTACCAGGACGCGAAATGTGAAGGAAGAAGACTCGGCTCTGATTCATAAGCAGGATTGAATTTGATTTCTCTGAACGAAGCTGACTTAGCTCTGATATGATTCAAGAAGCGTTCATTCCACAAACCTGTTGATATATATAACATCTGGCCTCCAGCTGGTCACTGAAGAGGACTATAGAGGCACCGAAAATGGCTGCGAAAGATGCCTCTTCGACTGTCACTCCTTGTCGCAGACACTCAAGACTGGAGATTGCATTTATGCTCCGCCGAGGGACTCCGGGACTCTGGCATAGGGCGGTCGTTCTTCTACCGGTAATCGGTATTAGTCAGTCGGATAGACAGAAGTAGGAAAATATAAGAGAACCCCCAAGAGGAAACGGGGGAAGTTCGTTCTTTTCAATGGTCGTCCACTGGAGCCCACTAAGCAAATCATCCACTAGTCTCAGGTGGGTAGTGATATATGGTGTCATCTTTCAGCTCTGCCATTAGTCGATTATTGATGACAGGCTGGTCTGACTAAGACAATCCAGGACTAAGGAAGAAGTGATTTGCATGGTTGCACGCAGGATGGTTGGTTCAGTTTGGGTTCTTGAATCCCATCTTTGTCGGCGGGGTAGAGAGACAGAGCAAGCTGAGCAATCCCCAGATTCGTTTTTCAAAGGCAGATGGACGGATAAGGCAGGATGCAGTCCCTGGACTTCCTGTAGGTTTGAGGGGATTAGGTGGCATCAGTATCCTTTGGGATGTTTGCATATTGCCATGTTCGCTCGCTGATTGCTGGGTGAGGGATATACTCCATGGATGATGTTATCGTGGGAGTGCTCCGCAGATACCTAGGCATTTGGGAGGAAAGACTAACCAATCCAGGCAAAATTGTCCAGGCCTCAGTTCGCTGGTCCGTAGGTGAGGTACCTTACCTAGTTTCCGGTACGGTAATTCATAGGCTGTGATTTTGGTTTACCACCCTTGAAAGGTACAGGTACCTTGGTACCTACCTTAGGTACTTTAGGCTGTCCCATTACCGTACGTTGACTCTTGACTAGACGGTTACTGATAAGTACAGAGGACGATTAAGATACTGATAGATAAGGAATACCCCTCATCCCTTGACCCCTCACGATCTGAGTATCTCCGCTGGAGTACTCCGTGCCCCGAAATGAATAACCAACTAGAGGAACCGTATCCGATTGCACTTCGGTAGATCTGGGGTTTCGTGGAGAGTTACTGCTGGGCTCCCAGTGTGGTAACTGGATCCGTTTGTTCGCATTGCTATGCTATTCTATCTGTAGGGGAAGGACGAATCTTGAAGGACAGTGAATTGGAAATATACATAGATTCTATATATATTGCGATGTTAGAACAATTGAGCATCAACAATTTGAATATCTCTACATAATAGTATAGAATAAACGCATCTCTCATCTATACGTTGCTCCCATCCATACCAAAATGGCGGTCCCGTTCAGATACCACGCCAAAGCCCAATCCACCTTTAAGCCACCCCTGATCGCAAACGAGAATGCCTTCCTAGGTGATGTATACTCGAGGTATTTGAACCTACCAATTCCCACCACGGAAACTAACTTGATCTCCTCCGTAAAGCGAGAAAGAGAACCCCGACAAGCCCATCTCGGCTGGCTTCTACCGCCTGGAAAAAGGCACTCCCTTGGTATATGAATACACCTACGACGAGATGAAGATCATTCTCGAGGGGCAGTTTGAGATTGCGGATGAGACGGGGCAGAAGGTGACGGCTTTGCCGGGGGATGTTTTTTATTTTCCTAAGGGGGCGAAGATTACGTTTACGACGGAAACGTATGGGTTGGCATTCTATGTGAGTTTCTTTCCGTTGGGTTGAGGTGCTATTAGATAGCTACTAACTGCCGTCTTTGTAGACTGGACAGAGGAAGCAGGGAGGTGCCTAGATTTGGTCCTATGCTGGATGGTTGGATCAGGTCTATTTGGTGGGGTGAAATTACCTGGATGGCGTGGACTACCAGTAGATATATCACGTCATCAACCACCTTGAATAACCGACGGAATCTAAAGAGCAGTCTCAAGGCTCTCGAGCCTCTGGGGCGACGGGATTCTTCCATGTTTTCCTGGGGCCAGTGCTAAATGTACAGGTAATATCCCGCTGTACCACTAGTTCAGTTTCTAGTGAGTGTAGAACCATGGAACTGTCCTGCTCAAAAGAGTAATTTGCTTATGCTATGTACCTCATGTAAACAAGGACAAGTGTCGCACGGGCTTATTTTTTGTGCAAAGCCTGTTGGAATGCCGTTCATTCTTGGATGAGCATAAGCCTAATGGCAACTGAGGTCTCACTGGCATAGGAATGCGATTGTCTCGGCAATTATGATAATAATGAATAGGCGAGCGAGGATAAACAAAGCCATTGAGACATCACAAGCTTCCAGATGAAACTGCAAGTCCGATCAGATCTTATCCAGACTTCGTCCATCGTCGATCCAGCCCAATTTGTTTACATAACAATCAGAGAATGACTTGCAGGACTGTCCCGTATTGTTAATATCGGACAGATCCTGGCGCTCCGTAGCACGCAGATAAGCCGTCAGATTTAAAACTCCGAGACTGGAGACGCCATATCCATTCTGATCCCAAATCCTCCAGCACTCCAATCACAAGCATGAGCGACTGCGATAAACTCGTGCCCCCTTGATTCAAGGCAGGGGTTAATCGCTAAATCTTGCTCATCGTATCCCGTATCGAAAATGGATCGTAGCCTTATGCCTTGGACAAGGGAGTTACCGGGGCAACTGCTATGCTAGAACAGGAAGAGGGGGACAGATCGAGCTGATCTTGTCAACTCCGAAGCTTCTCGTTGGCTAGAAAAATCCAGGTGGATGAGTGGCTGGCTGTTAATCATTCATGTTCCTGGGGATGACGAAGGAGGAGGATGCGATGAGATCTGTTTCGGTTCAGCTGAAGCATCATCAGCGGTCCAGAGCTGAATCAGGTGCAGCAGACATTCACGATCCTTCGAAAACGGGGGCGAAGGGTGAATCACGTTTTCTTGTCTGACTCTTGTTGCTCCCCTTTCTTCCCTCCTTCTTTTCCTCATCCTTCTTGACTCCCCCACTAAATAAAAAAAGAAACAAAGCCATTATTCCCTCCACTTGACTCCCGACCGAAGCTCTCCCCGGAAGTCGCTCATTTCTTACCTTTGACACTCTCTTCCTTCCTGTTCCTGTCTATCATCACTTTGCCTTCTTCCTTTACGCTATACTTCCAGAAACATTTCCAGCTTCTCTCTCTTCTGTTCCTTTGACTCCTGCTGACTAGATTCCTCCCAAACTACTGCCCGACTACCTTAGCTTCCTTCTTCCCCACCAACCAAGACTGATAGCTGCCATACTGGGCTTCAGTCTACCCCGTTGGCGGAGGAGTCTCACCTCGCTCTTATCGCCTTAGCCACGTCCAGACATCAATTGGGCACATTTCCCTCTGATACTGGTTGACTTTTCTCCCTCCTCTCTCTCTTTCCTTTTCTTTTTTCTCCGGCCTCCGTACTCGCTTGGCGACACTTGCGGCCATGATGACCCTCGATACCCCTCGTGAATCGCCAGAGCGTCACGGTCTGCGTCTTCCAAACCCCCCTCCTCTGTTGCATACCCGATCGGGCAATGAACCTTTCGATCGCCCCTCGACACCCGCAGACAATGGCTTCACCAGTCCTGTCCAAACCCCGCAGGGCAGTCCCAGCAAGAACAGAATGCCTCCTGGCGCCATTGACCTACCGAATGTCTTCGAAAAAGCGATGAAGCTCACTCCCTCCTCTCCCACCAAGAACACCTTCAACCATTACAACCATCCCATGTTTGCTCCCCCGAAGGGAGCAATGGACGACTTCAGCGAGAGTGTCATCCGCCAGTCACCAGGAAGTCCCACGCGCAAATCGAACAAAGAAAACACCCCCCCGAGTCCTCTCAAGATAGCCAAGGATCTAGGCCCCAATCCCACCGCCGCCGCAATTTCTCGTCAAGAGCCATATCAGCAGAGAGATCTGGACACTCTCCAGAGGCGCCAGGTACAGATGCGTGGCTTGACGCCAGAAGAGATGGAGAAGTTGCAGAGCCCCAGAGTTAAGCGATTGGTCAACGTGACTCAACTATGTAAGTGTTTCTGCGGTGTGACGGTTTGCGCATACATGCCGCTGGTCCCAAGTGCTAATACGTCTGTTGCTTTGCATAGACTTCCTCGACCATTACTTTGATCTGCTCAGTTACGTTCACAACCGCCAGACCCGCTATTCCCAATTTCGTGCCGCCTACCCCGATCCTCCTGCGACCCCTATTGACGATTACGAGCCAGCCCTCCTCAAGTATCTGGGTCGCGAGCGTGCCCATCTTCGCAAGCGTCGCACCCGTCTGCGTCAGCACGACTTTCAGATTCTGACCCAAGTCGGCCAGGGCGGATATGGACAGGTCTATCTGGCACAAAAGAAGGATACTCGAGAGGTGTGCGCGTTGAAAGTCATGAGCAAGAAGCTCCTGTTTAAGCTGGATGAAATCCGTCACATTCTGACCGAGCGAGACATCTTAACGGCGGCCAAGAGTGAATGGCTGGTTAAATTGCTCTACGCTTTCCAGGATGATGAGCAGATCTACCTCGCAATGGAGTACGTGCCAGGCGGCGACTTCCGTACCCTGCTCAACAATACTGGCGTCTTGCATAATCGCCATGCCCGATTCTACATTGCGGAGATGTTCAGCTGCATCGACGCACTCCATGCGCTGGGGTACATTCACCGCGACCTTAAGCCAGAGAACTTCCTGATTGACTCAACGGGCCATGTGAAACTAACGGACTTTGGCTTGGCGGCGGGGATGCTGAATCCAGGAAAGATCGAGTCCATGCGTGTGAAGCTGGAGGAAGTCGGCAATACCCCGGTTCCGTTTGGTCGTCCGATGGAGCAGCGAACTGCAGCCGAGCGTCGCCAGGGATACCGTTCGCTCCGAGAGCGTCAGGTCAACTATGCCAAATCGATTGTTGGTTCGCCTGATTACATGGCCCCCGAGGTATTGAAGGGTGAGGAATACGATTTTACGGTTGACTACTGGAGCTTGGGGTGCATGCTGTTCGAAGCCTTGGCTGGATACCCGCCCTTTGCGGGGGCTACGGTCGATGAAACGTGGCAGAACCTGAAGAATTGGCAGAAGGTCCTCCGGAAGCCCGTGTACGAGGATCCCAACTATTTCCTGTCGCGGCGGACCTGGGGTCTCATCACCAAGCTCGTGGCGGCCAAGGAGAACAGAGCCAAGAGCATCCAGGAAATCCATGCGCATGACTATTTCAGCGAGGTTGACTTTAGTCGCCTGCGCGAGCAGAAGGCGCCATTCGTACCAGAGCTGGATTCAGAAACAGACGCCGGCTACTTTGACGATTTCAGCAACGAAGCAGACATGGCCAAATACAAGGAGGTCCACGAGAAACAGCGTGCGCTCGAGGAGATGGCCGAAAGAGAAGAGAAGATGAGCAAGGGGTTGTTTGTTGGGTTCACATTCCGGTATGTTCCACCCTATTCTGCTGGGAAAGATATATTTCTGACTACCATGACAGTCATCGCAAACCCGCTGTGGATTCCACTGGCCGAAGCTCGCCGCGGAAGCCGATTGCAACCGACGGGTCGTTCGGAACCATGTTCTAGACGGGATGAGCCCCTGCAATTGTTCTTTTCTTCGCGCCCTGGCATCGAGCTGGATCTCGAATTGACCACGGCCAAACTGCTTTTGCGGCGTCTCTTAAATGATTTTATGTATGCATACTCATCGGTCACCACATGGGCCTGGGATACATGGGACTGGAGTTGCGCGTGTATTGATTATTGCGTGTATGATACATAGAAGTCGGTATGCGTATGCTTAGGAGCCAGGTTGAAAACATAGTCTATTATTTTTCCATTTTTTTTTCTTGTCAGACTTCCCGATAATGCCGCCC